>AYEL01018866.1:0-22949 GCA_000484575.1 Olivierus martensii
CTTCAAAGCCAAGTGACTGTTCTTGGACTGCTCCTCGTCCGGTTTTACTAACCGAAAATTCACATTAATTTGTTATTTGACATTATAAAAGGGGACAGACCTTTCTTAGTAAGACTGGTCTATATTCAAACTATCTGCTCAAACTCTCTAATAAAGTCAAAGAAAATAAGCACTATACGCAGTAGAGAAGTCGTCTTCTCTGCTGCGTATAGTGCTTATTTTCTTTGACTTTATTAGAGAGTTTGAGCAGATAGTTTGAATATAGACCAGTCTTACTAAGAAAGGTCTGTCCCCTTTTATAATGTCAAATAACAAATTAATGTGAATTTTCGGTTAGTAAAACCGGACGAGGAGCAGTCCAAGAACTGTCACTTGGCTTTGAAGGGGTTGAAACATCAGAAAGATGGGCTTTTTTGCTGTTAGCTATTTAACATTACTATTATTCAGCTTTGTTATCATATACATACAGCATAGTACAGAATTTTCTAATTTTAAAAAGTATCAAAATGGATAAAAGGAAGAACACTTTTGATGATAAAATAGGAAACGAAAAAAAGAAGAGGTTAGTGATTACACTACAGCAAAAAATGGATGTGATTGAGTGACATAAAAGCGGTCACAGTAATTCTAAGCTAGAACGAGAAAATGCCTGAATCTACCATATGGAATATCATAAAACATGCAGATGAAATACAGGAGAAAAGTAAAATTGCATTGACATATTGTGGTTTGCAAACACATACAAGAAATAGTTTTATAATGATAGAAATGGAGCGTCTTTTAGCTGTATGGATTGAAGACTGCAACCAAAATCGTATACCGATTAGTAAAGTGAACATTCAAGTAAAAGCTGGTAAGTTATTAATTTAGACGATGAACAATGATGCAAAATATGAAAATAAATATTTCTTAAACAGTTAGTATTGTGGTTATTCATCGTGAGGTTGGGTAATCGCCGGAATCTCACAAAGCAAGAACCAATTACCCTATTTTACATATAGTTAATACTTTGAATACTGCGAGTAATTCGTGGGACCTATTATTCGCACTAATTGAGGCCTACCTGTATAGAAAACAAATAGCTGTATTTAGTTGACTATTGAGGGTGAATGCCATATCCATTTCATATGTTTTGTAAGCTTTTTATCTATTTTTTATCAAGTATTTGCCTTAATTCAGACAATAAAAATGCAATAATGATTAATTACTATGTAAATAATAAATATTGGTTATATTTTGTATCTATTTTAACTTTTAAATCATTTATTGTTGACCATATTTTCTATTATATATGTAGTTGAAAGTTTGATCTTCAAATGCATATATAGCAGTTACAACTTTTATAATCTTATTATTTACATTCACTATCGTCTTTAATAAGTTATGGAATAATTGAACAGCTCTATTAAGTGAAAAATAAATAAATTTTAGCTTTATTCCGAAGGACTTTCGGCTTAATTAAGCCATCATCAGTGGTTCTTTACATAAACAAGAATGAATCATTAGAATACATTTAAATTTAAAATTCGAATTACATATAGAAAACGATTAAATTATAATATATATACAATATTCTGTACTATGTAGTATTTATTATCTATATTTCCTTAATCTTTGTGCTTATATATTTCTGCCAGGAATGCTCATAGCATCTAACTTTAATCTGTATTCGGAAGCAGATTCAAAATGCCTAAAGAGCTCTACTTATTTCTCCTATACTTAAGTTTATCTTAATATCCTACATCTATTTCTAGTTTCTTCATGTGCTTCATTCGCTTCGTGTACTTTGTTCTTCATAGTGCTCCTTCAATGTAATCTAATAATTTCAAATTACTATACAGGTGCATGCTTCAACAATTTGCAGTAGCATTTCTCCTCAGAGAAAAAGGGCAGAGGGCTGTCATTCTCGGGGCACCTGTTAGCAGAAAGCCTTGCGTGTTTTTATGGGCGTATACTGAACCCTTATAATGTTATTTATTCCCTGGACCCAAAGGGGAAAGGTGGTTCCCATGCCTTTGAGGTTTTTCCACCTAGCCTTTTACGACAAGCAGGTTCACAGTAGGACTATTCTATGCACCGTCCCTACAGGGGGGTATGGTTTTCAAAGTTTGCCACTGTACTCTGTTGATTCCTCCACTATTATATTTTCCTCGCTATTTTGTTTCATCAGTTTAATCTAATTCTCTTTTGTCAGTTTCTGAAAGCTGGAGGGTTGATCAAGATCAGTCTAGGCCCACAATTCAGGCCAGAGAATTCAATCAAACTGACAAAAAAGAATTTGATTGTCAGTCCAACCAAACTCCCCAAACCCAAACTAGTTCGAGTGACTTATTCTAGTGTTCCTAATCCAGACTAATCTTGCAAAGTCGCGGATTAGAACGAATGCAATACTACTATATCTATCTAAGCCTAACGGTAAACGACTCCGCAAATTCCAGAGTTCTGCCTGAGCTCAGGTCTTTTTCTAAGTTTTAATTTAACCAATTTATTGTCTATATGAACTATAGGATTTCGGACAGATCTATTTTTTCTTCTAATGGAATTCGAAACTGCGACGTCACACCACTCGCAGATGACAAGTAATATGTAAGAAACAAACAATAGAATCAGACTTTGTTGGCAGAATTTATAATAATAATCATCTAGAAATCATCTTTAAGAAACTAAAAACTAGTGAAATGTTGCACGTCTATTTTTAATTAATTAAATAATTTTTTTCATTACTATATGTTAATTATCATTTAGTTATATATATTTTTATATGGTTATAATTTTATTAATTTTAATAATGATATTGTCAGATTTGAATTGATTGTGAAAAAAAAATAACGATTAACAACTGAGCTACCGAATCACTTGATGCGACGACGAGCTGTTTTACAGAGCTCTATTTTGTCAAAGTTCACATAATCAGGAGTCATTAACCGAATCTTGTGTCGTTAACCAAGACCTTTTTTTTCTTACAGCCACTCGTCGTTAAACAAGGTACCACTGTATATCAGTATAAAAATATTTTTTTATCCATAATGTATTTGATCACCAGAATAAAAATTTCTGTTGATTGAAGAGTTACAAAACTTATTTTCAGGCTCCATCTCATATATTTACTAAATATTTTTGGGTTCACACCAAAAATGTTAAACATTTTGTTTTTGAGTACATTTGGAGTATTAATAACTTTTATTGAGAAAAAGAATTATAAGGTACTCCAAAATAAGTTATCATCAAGGAGTACACCACATGTGCCATGTGCCCATTCATATTGCCCAACTGTCCCCTGGAGTACTGAGGGGTAAGCACATTCTGCAGAATACTTGATCACTTTTACTACTGCATATATGTAATATGCAAATTCAAGACCAAACAAACACATTGCTGGAGAAAGGATGCTTGTACTAGCACATCCTTTATCCAGCAATATGTACCTATATATTTACTAGCTCCAAACAACATAATATATATATATATGTTGATTCAAATATTCTATGAAGGATAGTCTGAAAATATATATATATATATGTATGTATATAATGTTTATTTTTGGACTATCTTTATAAAATATTTGAATTCACATTGGCTTCATAATTTTGCTTTAGATAAATTTTGAAATTATTTTTGTAATTAAATATTAGAACTATTATAAAATATATTCTGATTTGAAATTATATTCAAGAGTAATTTTGAATATGATGGATTGTGTGTATTAAAATGTGAATGTTGTATTTTTATTAATAACAGAAATCTGCATTATTAATAAAAATATACAGGAATATTTTACAGTATGGCTGATGCATTCAAAAAAATTACTATACTGATTGGAGAATATATTCAATAGGGGAAAATATTTTGTTTCTAAAGGACATTTATTTTATTATTTAAAATAATTTAGAAAACATTTTAAAAGTTTTGTTCTGCAATTTCATTGATTTATTAATTTTTTGAAGAAAAATACTTTCTGCAGAACCAAAGATATAAAGTTCTTTACAATACTGAGATTGAACTGTTAGGCCCACTATATATATAAATTTTTAATATATATACCATATGAACATAAGAAGAATTATAATCTATAGCAATGAAGTAAAAATTTTAAAGTATAAATTTTTCAGAATAGTTAAAATAAAATTCTGAGTTTTATTTTCTGATAAACTATTGTAGTGTTAAGACTTGAATGTAATAACTGATAAATTTTGAAAGTTAATCACATATGTAATGCTTCATAAGTAATTTACTTTTCAATAAAAAAAACTGAATTTAAGTTCATGTATAATTCATTAATGATGTTAAAATTATTAAAAATTGAAATAATTTGTTAAATGTACACAAAATACTAAACAAAAAAATTTTTGAAATTTTTTAACATACATTACTAAATACATTATACATTAATAAAGTCTATTATAGCAAACTATTAAAATAATGAAAATTAACTGTATATTAAAAAATCACTAAATACTGCCACTCAGTACTTACAGAATAAAAAACAGTGTAAAATTACACAGGAAAAAAGATCTGTGTGTTCATTAAATGTTCATTTTATTAAAAAAAATTATGTAAAAATTAGTTTCAAGAAATTGAAATTTTTATTCAAAAAAGACTACGAAAAAATAATTTTCATATTATACAAGTATAGAACCTTGAATGCATTTATCTTTCTTTATTCAAAAATATAATTTTTTTTGAATAATCATGAATTATTCTAATTAAAGTGTTTTTATCCAAACAAGCTGTTAAGAATTAAAGGTAAGTGCAATACATTTAAGATTTTAATAAAAGTTTATTAAATCTATTTTTTTTCTTTTGTTTTTGTTTAATACAGATAAACTTACCATTTCCAGTGTGCTCAAAATCATTTCCCGACAAATGAATAGGAGGTTCTAGCAAAATTAAAATATTTAAATTATTCTTTTCCTTAAATTTCTTAGATCTTTCATTATTCTTAATGCAGTACACCAAAAAATAAGTAAATATTAATAAAGTTCCAATATAATATTTATGAATATCATACCAGGCAAACTGTCAGACAGAGTAACAGATGACATTTCTGGCGGTGGTGGAGGTGGTATAGGTGAAGGAGGATTCATATTCATTGTATGTTGCTGATGATGAGTTATTGGATGGACCATGCCAATCTGTGGTTGTGACTGTTGAATATTTTGTGAATGAGAAGATACAATTGGAAGAGTTGAATATCCACTTCCTCTCCTAGATTCTTGAGATCGTGGATGACCAATTGGATAATTAGGAGCATAATTACTAGGCACCTGAGGTGGAGCAATAGGAGGAGCAGGTGTACGATATTCTTTAGATCCTCTTGATAAACTTCCACCTGCACGAACAGGTTGTGGTGGAGTAGGTGGTTTAGTAGTAGGTGCTGGACCAGCACTTCCTCCATTTATGTGACTTTGAGTTCCTGGGCCAAGCGTACGTTTTGAACGAGGAGTATTGCTTATCATTTTCACACCATGACCAATATCATCAAGAACTGTATAATCAATTGGTTTTCTAATATATTTAATAGGGCGCTCAGGATTGGCTGGAGCAAGAATTTTGTGCTGACGAGAAGTATTCTTATTTGTTGTAAGAATGCCTATTTCACGCCTAGCAACCTTTTCCTTATGAATCATTACAGTCTATAAAATAAGAGAGTCAATGCAATATAACTTATAATTTAAATTATTACAATAAAATTAAAAATATTAAATTCAAAATGTAAAAAACAATTACAAATATATATAATTAAAATAAATAACTTTAAATTTGCAAAAAATAATCTATTTTACTTAGGTTTTCAAGTAGCAAAAATCAAAAATAAACTGCTTATGAGCAAATTTTGTCATGCAAGAGTAGCTACATTCAGAATATTAAATAGCAAGTATTATTTTTTCCCTTTCTTAATTTTTGTGAAACGCAAATATTTATGAATATATCAGGAACAACCTAAAAATTTAATTTAAAATTTTTGAAAAATTCTTCAATATTGGTGGTTTAAATTTCTTTTGCATCTTGGATCAGAATTTCTATTTGATCAATCCAAGTTTTAAATAAATTAAATCAAAATAAGTTTGTTTTATATTTTGACAATACATAATATTTGAACATGCCATTGATAATCTTATTCTGTAATTTATATAAAAAGTGAATAGATTTTTGTATTAAAGGAATTTTTATCAAAAGTAATAAATCATGCCATTTAATTAAGTCAAGATTTTATTACTTAAACTGCTTAAACTCTCAGATCAATCAAACACAAAAATCAGCACTAATTTGCAGTAGAGAAAACTTTTACTTTTAAAACTTTGCCAACGTTTTCGGTTCTACACCATCATCAGGCAACATACGAAATTACAACCTTGTAATTTCATATGTTGCCTGATGATGGTGTAGAACCAAAAACGTTAGCGAAGTTTAAAAAATAAAAGTTTTCTCTACTGCAAAATAGTGCTGATTTTTGTGTTTGAATAATCATGCCATTATTTTGAGGATAAGTTATGACAATTTAAAACATTCTTACTGATATACTGTTAATATATTATAATAATAAAAATATAAAGAAATGATTTTTTCTTTATTTGATAGCAAATGTATGATTGAATCAGAAGAGGAATTGATTAATAACTCATAAAAAAAGCTGAAATTGAAGTAAAAATAATGGCATGTAATAACTTCATAAATCAAACTATACTGAAAAAAAATGCAACTTCTGGCAGATTAAATACCAATCCTGGAAATCTATAATGTGTTAAATGGCATTCAGAAACTTAAAAAAAATTTTAAGCTTAATAGCTAAAAAACAAAAATTTTTGAAAACTACAAAAATTTTAAATCAGGAATTACTGACTTAGCTACAATCAGTACATAAATTCTCTATATTTTAATCTATTACTAACCTGACCAATATGATTAATTTGAGATTCCATTTCAGCCAACTGTGTAGTTTGCAAATCTAGCATGTGCAAAACATTATAAGCCAATGTATTTATTTGATATGCAACACTTGCTAATGACTGTGTAGTATAATTTTTAGTTTCTTCTAGAGCTGCTCGTTTATTATCAGCCTAAAAAATAATAAAATATTTTGTTTAATTAGCAACATAATTATGCATCAATCTTAGAAATTTGGATGAATAAACAAAGCCATTATTAAATACTTCAGATCAAGGATTGGATCTATATCTAAATCAGGGGTGGGCAACCTTTTTTTGTAGGGGGCCGTATAGAAAAATTTATGGTGTGCCACAGGCCAAAACAAAAACAACTGATAATAATAGTATTTATTTAAAAAAGAGAAGGTACAGATATGTAAGTATACTTAGCATTGGTATTAGATATAATAAAATAATGTGGCCCGCAGGCCAGAGGTTGCCCACCCGATCTAAATAATATATACAAATAATTCCAGAATTTTATGATTAAATAATAATTTATCTAAAAAATTTGATCTAAAAAGTTTGATCTTCAACTGTTATATAAGTTATGGAATAATTGAACAGCTCTATTAAGTGAAAAATAAATAAATTTTAGCTTTATTCCGAAGGACTTTCGGCATAATTAAACCATCAGCTGTTCTTTACATAAACAAGAACGAATCATTAGAATACATTTAAATTTAAAATTAGAATTACATATAGAAAACGATTAAATTATAATATATATACAATATTCTGTACTATGTAGTAATTAATTAATTTCTTAGATAATTTATACACGATTATTCTTTTGTCATTAAGGGACTTTAGTTATTATTATAATTATTCGTAATTAACATTATTTGTGCATGTCCGAAAACCATGGTGCCCGGATCTGTTCAGGAATTTTATCATTTATCACATGCATTTTTTGGGAATAGTTTATGATTTCTATTGTTTTCACCAATTTGATCTCTTCTACCGATCTTACCGTTCTCACAATTTTTGCCTCGTCCAAGTGGATCATGACATTATTACTATATGCTGTTTTTACAAGGTCTGTTTTAAACTCCCCCTTTTCTATATTCTTCTTGTGTTCCATTAGTCTGACTTTAAGTGATCATGTTGTGCTTCCTACATAAACTTCTCTCTTCATATCAAAATTATACAGTGGGATGATATAGATTCTGGCTTTTGTTTGTGGCTGTGGTTGTGATTTATTATTTTTAATTATATCATACATTGTAGTTCTCGTGTACAGGAGAACTACACACCTGCCAATGGAACAAAAGAATACAATATATATAAGATCTGTAAATTATCAACATGCCTTGGAACCAATTAGAAAAGCATTAAATAAGAATGATAAAATCTCCAATATGTGAGAACTACAATGCACAATATAATTAAAAATAAACCCCAACCACAGCCACAGACAAAAGCCAAAATCTATATTGTCCCACTGTATAATTTTGATACGAAGATAGAAGAAGTTTATGTAGGAAGCACAACACGATCACTTAAAGTCAGACTAGTGGAACACAGGAAGAATATAGAAAAGGGGGAGTTTAAAACAGACCTTTTAAAAACTGTGTATAGTAATAATGTCGTGATCCACTGGGATGAGGCAAAAATTGTGAGAACGGTAAGGTCGGTAGAAGAGATCAAATTGGTGGAAACAATAGAAATCATGAACTATTCCCAAAAAGTGCATGTGATAAATGATAATATTCCTGAACAGATCCCGGCACCATGGTTTTCGGACATGCGCAAATAATGTTAATTACAAATAATTATAAAAATAATTAAAAAATAATCACGTATAAATTATCTAAGAAATTAATGTGAGATCCACGAAATTTCACTTGTAATTTATTATTCTTTTTATAATTATCATTTATTTTGCTTACTTAATATTTGTATCACATATATTTTATATTGATTATGTTACTTGATTATATATTAGTGATATTGACCGATTCATATTATTATTTTGTCAATAGTATTATTATATCATTTAACTTTGTATAATTTTTATTAACATGTTAAAATCAACGAAATGAAATCTAGCTTCCTTTAAACCCCCCCAATTGCTGTTATTACTCCTTTACTTTAAATAAACATAGATAAAACAGGTTGATAATTGCCTGGACAGTGAGGAAGAATGTTATAAAATCAGACGGAGAACACAGAACTTTCTCAATTGCTGTTATTACTCCATTACTTTAAATAAACATAGATAAAACAGGTTGGTAATTGCCTGGACAGTGAGGAAGAATGTTATAAAATCAGACGGAGAACACAGAACTTTCTAACAACAGATGACAACATCGAGATGATGCCAATGAATCATATCCTCCTCGAAGAAAGATAAAAGGAGAGGGGGAAGGAAAGACACGGTGGCAAGTGACACGGTCACAATAGAGCATAACATAGAGCAAAGAGAAAAGTTGTCCTCTCTGAAGGTATCAGTTCCGACTCATCTGAAATGTCTCACTCACCCAGGTATGTAGTGCCAGAGGAGTGATATGTCAACCCGTTTGCTAATGTTAGGTCTGATAGGCGTAGCCTGTCTTGCTCATGCATAATATAGTTCGTTCCCTTGATTTTTCTCTTATATTTGTAATCACTTTACTGTTTAATCTCTTTCATAGACCTAACATTAGTTGACCTAACATTAGTTGACCTAACATTAGTTCGTTCCCTTGATTTTTCTCTTATATTTGTAATCACTTTACTGTTTAATCTCTTTAAAATAAATATGAGTTTATATATGAATCTGGCTGTGTACTGTGTACTCTTTCTTCCTTCAACCCGGACTCCGTGTGCCATATATCTACGTGGCCTTATTCTAAATTAATCGATTCATCAGCTTAACCTGTTGCAAATTCTTACACTGGTGTCAGAAGTGGGGTTGTGCAAAAAAAAAGCATCCCATAACATGAACAATTTTCAAAGTCGATCTTTACAAGAAACTGAAATGTCACTTTTGCCAATTTTACATCAAGACAACACCTCGTCTTTTCGTTGAGTTCGTCTGCTTTTTATATCCAAGTGATGTACAGTCCTGTGTAGCTTCATTTACATACCTATACGTAACAAGTTTAAAGTTATTAGCTTAGAGTAATTCATTTGTGTCATCCTCTTACAATTAATTTATATACCGAACAAAGTACCAATACAGATCATTCTTACATTCACATATCGGACCAGTGATAAAATTATTTAAATTAGACGATGACGTCATTACCCAGGACAGCTCTTCTGGAGGACGGTTTCCGATTCCGTATCACGTGATTGCTAACGACAGAGAGGGAGAACGTGGGGAGTAAGTTAACTTTTTAATTAAAATATAATACATTAGATAATAAGAAAATAACGATAAATAATAAACTGCATAATAAAATAAAAATAGGACAGGTCAAAGTCAACTTCCTCACAATCATATATCTAAAGTTTCATAAAGAAATATATACACTAGACACATATTCTGTGTCTGCTCCTTTTGGTGGGTTTTTACCACCCATAGGGGCACCATGGTGGGCCTACTCTTTTCTCGGTCCCAGGAGGTTCAGTTTTGTGCCTTCTGAAATTAGTAAACACATTTATAAGTATTATTATATTGCCCATTGTTTTGTCATTTCCGAGAAAATGAAGGGTTGATCGAGAGCTAAAGGATCACAGGTCATATTTATCCTCATATCTGGTAAACTTCAAAATCCTCACAATCGATAAATTTTCGTCAAAGTTGGTTCGTATGCAAAATTGCAAGGATATTCAAAGAATGCATTGTCTTTCACTTGATCATAATCGGGTAGAGATTACAGGATGCTATTATCCTCACTAGTCGGGTTTCTATAAATCCTCTCAAATCGGTGTGTTACATTCGATAAACTTACTGTATTCTAAAACCTAAAACTACCTTATAAATCTAATCTATAACTAAATCAATGATGAAGTGAAATATATATATTAAACTAATTATGTACAAATCTATTTACAAGCATGTAATGGGGTCAGTTGACGTCTGCTCCTTTTTGCTTTGGTTCCCCAATGCTTTGTCTGACAGCATTGTCATGCCTTGTTCGATTTTAGAACTTAATTTGAACGCAACAAGCTGGAATCACCCCAATGCCAATTAAATTCACCACAGAAAGTTGGAAGAGTCAGCATTCCGAACCTATGCCCTTGACCTTGTGCCATTGTGCTTGCTATTGTAATGGATTGAAATGTAAAGAGAGTTTGAAAATTGTTCATGTTATGGGATGCTTTTTTTTTGCACAACCCCACTTCTGACACCAGTGTAAGAATTCGCAACAGGTTAAGCTGATGAATCGATTAATTTGGATTAATTTAGAATAAGGCCACGTAGATATATGGCACACGGAGTCCGGGTTGAAGGAAGAAAGAGTACACAGTACACAGCCAGATTCATATATAAACTCATATTTATTTTAAAGAGATTAAACAGTAAAGTGATTACAAATATAAGAGAAAAATCAAGGGAACGAACTATATTATGCATGAGCAAGACAGGCTACGCCTATCAGACCTAACATTAGCAAACGGGTTGACATATCACTCCTCTGGCACTACATACCTGGGTGAGTGAGACATTTCAGATGAGTCGGAACTGATACCTTCAGAGAGGACAACTTTTCTCTTTGCTCTATGTTATGCTCTATTGTGACCGTGTCACTTGCCACCGTGTCTTTCCTTCCCCCTCTCCTTTTATCTTTCTTCGGGGAAGTTATGATTCATTGGCATCATCTCGATGTTGTCATCTGTTGTTAGAAAGTTCTGTGTTCTCCGTCTGATTTTATAACATTCTTCCTCACTGTCCAGGCAATTACCAACCTGTTTTATCTATGTTTATTTAAAGTAATGGAGTAATAACAGCAATTGGGGGGGGTTTAAAGGAAGCTAGATTTCATTTCGTTGATTTTAACATGTTAATAAAAATTATACAAAGTTAAATGATATAATAATACTATTGACAAAATAATAATATGAATCGGTCAATATCACTAATATATAATCAAGTAACATAATCAATATAAAATATATGTGATACAAATATTAAGTAAGCAAAATAAATGATAATTATAAAAAGAATAATAAATTACAAGTGAAATTTCGTGGATCTCACATTAATTTCTTAGATAATTTATACGTGATTATTTTTTAATTATTTTTATAATTATTTGTAATTAACATTATTTGCGCATGTCCGAAAACCATGGTGCCGGGATCTGTTCAGGAATATTATCATTTATCACATGCACTTTTTGGGAATAGTTCATGATTTCTATTGTTTCCACCAATTTGATCTCTTCTACCGACCTTACCGTTCTCACAATTTTTGCCTCATCCCAGTGGATCACGACATTATTACTATACACAGTTTTTAAAAGGTCTGTTTTAAACTCCCCCTTTTCTATATTCTTCCTGTGTTCCACTAGTCTGACTTTAAGTGATCGTGTTGTGCTTCCTACATAAACTTCTTCTATCTTCGTATCAAAATTATACAGTGGGACAATATAGATTTTGGCTTTTGTCTGTGGCTGTGGTTGGGGTTTATTTTTAATTATATTGTGCATTGTAGTTCTCACATATTGGAGATTTTATCATTCTTATTTAATGCTTTTCTAATTGGTTCCAAGGCATGTTGATAATTTACAGATCTTATATATATTGTATTCTTTTGTTCCATTGGCAGGTGTGTAGTTCTCCTGTACACGAGAACTACAATGTATGATATAATTAAAAATAATAAATCACAACCACAGCCACAAACAAAAGCCAGAATCTATATCATCCCACTGTATAATTTTGATATGAAGAGAGAAGTTTATGTAGGAAGCACAACATGATCACTTAAAGTCAGACTAATGGAACACAAGAAGAATATAGAAAAGGGGGAGTTTAAAACAGACCTTGTAAAAACAGCATATAGTAATAATGTCATGATCCACTTGGACGAGGCAAAAATTGTGAGAACGGTAAGATCGGTAGAAGAGATCAAATTGGTGAAAACAATAGAAATCATAAACTATTCCCAAAAATGCATGTGATAAATGATAAAATTCCTGAACAGATCCGGGCACCATGGTTTTCGGACATGCACAAATAATGTTAATTACGAATAATTATAATAATAACTAAAGTCCCTTAATGACAAAAGAATAATCGTGTATAAATTATCTAAGAAATTAATTAATTACTACATAGTACAGAATATTGTATATATATTATAATTTAATCGTTTTCTATATGTAATTCTAATTTTAAATTTAAATGTATTCTAATGATTCGTTCTTGTTTATGTAAAGAACAGCTGATGGTTTAATTATGCCGAAAGTCCTTCGGAATAAAGCTAAAATTTATTTATTTTTCACTTAATAGAGCTGTTCAATTATTCCATAACTTATATAACAGTTGAAGATCAAACTTTTTAGATCAAATTTTTTAGATAAATTATTATTTAATCATAAAATTCTGGAATTGTATATATTATTTAGATCGGGTGGGCAACCTCTGGCCTGCGGGCCACATTATTTTATTATATCTAATACCAATGCTAAGTATACTTACATATCTGTACCTTCTCTTTTTTAAATAAATACTATTATTATCAGTTGTTTTTGTTTTGGCCTGTGGCACACCATAAATTTTTCTATACGGCCCCCTACAAAAAAAGGTTGCCCACCCCTGATTTAGATATAGATCCAATCCTTGATCTGAAGTATTTAATAATGGCTTTGTTTATTCATCCAAATTTCTAAGATTGATGCATAATTATGTTGCTAATTAAACAAAATATTTTATTATTTTTTAGGCTGATAATAAACGAGCAGCTCTAGAAGAAACTAAAAATTATACTACACAGTCATTAGCAAGTGTTGCATATCAAATAAATACATTGGCTTATAATGTTTTGCACATGCTAGATTTGCAAACTACACAGTTGGCTGAAATGGAATCTCAAATTAATCATATTGGTCAGGTTAGTAATAGATTAAAATATAGAGAATTTATGTACTGATCATTATAAAAGGGGACAGACCTTTCTTAGTAAGACTGGTCTATATTCAAACTATCTGCTCAAACTCTCTAATAAAGTCAAAGAAAATAAGCACTATACGCAGCAGAGAAGAAGACTTCTCTACTGCGTATAGTGCTTATTTTCTTTGACTTTATTAGAGAGTTTGAGCAGATAGTTTGAATATAGACTGGTCTATGCTTACAACTCATATTAATCGAATATTCACTGCACTAAGTGAAAAATGGTATCATTTTTATAAATCGCACTAATCGAATATCGCATTATTTGAACTCGCACTAATCAAGGCCTACCTGGATTAATATTTAAGGGACCATTACACTAAAATTTGACTAAAAATGTCTAAAATATTGATTTCTTGAAAATTGATATTATTTAATCTTTATCTCATTTACTATCAAATAATATTTGTAATTTTTTGAAGAAAGCATAATTATGCTTTTGAAAAAGTGTAATTAAACTTCCATTTTGAGAAAAAGCAATTTAAAGTTTCAAATATTTTGAAAATTCCTTCAACTGAGGAAATCAAATATTCAAAAACTATTTGACATAGAAACATGAATTTTGGCAGATATATGCTATAATTCAATAGGAACAAGATAAGGTAGTGTTAAGATTAATATAAATTGGATTTATCAATTTTATAATAAAAAAGTAGGAAATTTACTGGTGTATGAAAGTTGAACAATATGATTTTTTTTTTTAAGTATTAATCCTATGTAAATGAAACTTATCCTATCTTGTTTTGACATCCTTTCTGAAGGCAGAAAGTATAATTGTTTTAGCCTAACATTTATATTTTTTGCATATTTGATTTCCTAATAAATCATCATAAAAATGTTTTTATTAAATTTTTTTTAGAATATATGAGAAAATTTTAATTGTAAAAACATTAAATATAATATTCTCTCTCATATATATAAATTTCATAAAATTAATTTTAAAATTAAAAAAAAATAAAAAAATTAGTGTAATGGTCCCTTAACAAATAGAATGAGAAGGGTGAGCCTTCTCATCCTTTTTCTTTAAAAATTAATATTGAAAACAAAACAGCAAAGTGTCATACATATAATAAAGGACTACTAAGTAAGAAAACAGCAATGTCACAATTCAGTAAAAGTGCAAAGAAATGAGAATTTTTTTTTAAACAAAATTGAAAACATATGTAACAATGAAAGTAAATATGTTTCCTTTATAATTGAAAAGAATTTAAGCATTATAATGATAATTAATGATTTTATAAAAAGAAAACAAAGCATAAAGAATTAAATTCTTTTACTGGGTTAACTCCACCACCATAAATATTAAAAAATATCACTGGGTTAAATTTGCCATAAACTAGAATCTGTTTATATAATAAAAGAACACATGATATAAGAAAGATATCCTGAAAATTTTCACTTAGATATGTAACTTAAAAAACAACAATATTGCAATTTTTCTAAATATTAAAATTTTTAATAAAGATATATTAATGCATCTGAATGAAACTGAAATTTCAAGAAGCTGTAGTGCAAAAATATTAGAAAGTTATCATCTCAAAGGTTCTGAAGTAAAATTAATTTTTTATTTAGGAAATTAGTAAAAATTTATAATCGAATTATTAATCATTAGAGCATTTTACAGAAAATAGGTAATACTTTATATAAACTTACTTTATTATTAAATCTACAGCTTATTAATTTTAAATTATTTCCACTAGAGACTGCTTACATATTTTGTCTGATTTAATTTTGGATTAATCTAATTGCTGTTATATACAAACAAGAATTTAAAATCTAAAAAGCATATGAATTGTAAAATTATGCTCATTAAGAGAAATTTTACATAATTTCATAGCATGTTGATAAAAGTTGGAATAAAATTTACCTGATAATAATTTGCTTCACAATATTCAGCTACTTTTTCTAAATTTGTATGACTATCTTGCAAACTCTGAAGTCCTTCTGGAATTTCATTTTCCATTAAAGACATAAGATCTGCCATGGTGTTTGTTCTTTAAGGAATAAAAATCAATCAATATAATAAATAACAGATTTAACAATCAATATGACTAGATATAATTTAAACAAACAAACATATATATATATTTATATTAATTACTCAGTACTTAACAGTAGCATAGTAGTTAACTTTCAGGTATTAACTGTATGTTTCCTTGAAAGTTATACTTGTACTTAATGAACAAGCTTTGTTATCAGTAAAAAAGATTAGAGAACATACTACTAAAGCAGGGATGCCTTAGTGGTATGTTCCACTAAGGCATTAGTGCCTTAGTGGAACATACATTTGGCACTAAGGCAGGCCACATGCAGCCCTCCGTTGATTTGTTGGTGACTCGCCTCATCATGTGTTATTTTAATAAGTCACACAATCAACGAAATAATTATTTGTAGATTTTGAAAAATGCATTTTCAAATATTTTTCTGATGCGAAATTATGTTTATAGTGGCTCAATAATAATGTTTTTAAACAATAAGGAAAAAATAATCATATTTATAATAAGAAATATTTATTTTTATTTTTATTGTATTTAATTTAATTTAGATAATTTAAAAAAAAATTGTATATACAAACAATGTAGCACTGCCACATAACTAATGAAAATTTAGAATCAATTTTGCATTTGGCTACTACAAATGTCAAATCTAACACTAAAAAAATTGTTAGATCAATTCAATATCATGCATCGTATTAAAAATTCTTTGTTTAATTTTATGTTTCTTTGTAACATATAATTAATAAACATGCTATGACATATAACTTTTGTGATTTTTTGATGGCCCTCCGATAAGTTATCATGAATCCATGCGACCCTTGGTGTTAGCAAGTCTGTGCATCTCAGTACTAAGGCAATCAGTATAAATGTAAAATAATTGACAATGGCTCCACAGAACTAAAGGTGGATTTGTGAATAATGTCATGCTATTTCTCAAAAACTAAAAACCTGATTTAAAATCTAGTTATATATTCTTGTAGAGCTCTCAAAGGAAAATAATTCAGTCACTTACTGCTTATGTTAACATTTTTAGTTTTCAAGATATTGAAAAAACAATCTTGAAAATGCTTAAATTTTTCAATTTTTAATTTTGCATCTCTATTACTTGGAAAATATAAGAGCTACATCAAAACTAGTTACTGATTTGAAATTGTTTCTTACTGAATAATTTTGTCACTTATTGTTTATATATATCTATCATAGTTTAGAAACTATTGAGAGTGAAAGTAACTAGGACAAAAACAGAATATGACCAAAATTTGAACATTTTTGTGAAAAAATTAAAAAGTTATTTAATATCAAAATTTTTTAATTTTTTCTTGCTTGTTTATTTTACAACATTATATACCAAATAAATTAAGTACAGGTTGTTCTCAATTTACAATGGAGTTACATTTTGATAGCATTATCATAAGTTGAAAATGACCCATAATGGTAATAATTTTAGTAGTAATAAGACAATAGGATATTGAATCCCTTAAGATGATATAATCATCCAGATTTTATCCCAAGTCTTCAAAGTTATAAAATAATCTGGAATTGAATCCAGATCCCTAAGGTGGTAAGTAATTGCTTTACTATATTTTAACCTTTCCATTGCCAGCTGTTTCAATTACCATCTGCACTTCAGGCCATCAGTGTTCTGTAATTACGCTTAATTGATATTCAGAAATTTATAAAACTTCATCTCTATATTTTTCATCAAAAAAATCTGTAATTTTTACTGTTTATACAGTTTCTGTGTTACTTTTTACTATTACAATTATTTTTTCTTTTTATTTATTTAAACAACCATTTTGCATTTATTATGCCAAATTTTAAACTATTGTCTTTTGCAATCTAGTCAAATTATTACTTCTGTTTGACAGTGCTTTCCTTCCTGAATAAAACAAGCTATGAATGATATATTTCTGTCCATATTTTGAAGCAAAATTATTTATTTAGTAAATTAGTAATATAATAAAAGTTCAACAAGACTGCACAAAATACAAACCAAAAAGTACTACTCAAAAGCCCTTTAGCAGTCAAAAAATTTTAATCAGAAACATTTTCAACACACTTTGTGTCTTCCTCAGCAGATGCCAAGTACAAAGTGAGTATTACTTTTTAATTAGTAATATTATGCAAATTTTCTTAGCAAAATTATTGCTGTATATTCTCTTATAAAAAATGTTTAATTTATATTAGATATGATTTTTAAGCAATTGTTTACATTAAATTATGTTTACTCAACATTTTAATAGTTTTTTTGTTTTATTTTGCAATAATATTTGGAATTTTCTCAAGAAATAACTTCTAAACTATAAGAACGACTGTCCTCCCAAAATAACAGCTATAATTTTAGTTTCTTTACATTTATCGGTTCAGAATATACTTTTTCTTTCAATAAGAAATAGTTGAGCTTAATAGGTGGAACAGAAATTTCCTGGGAAAAAATTGGCAGAGTTCTTAACTAGCATGCCATGTCCATTTAAAAAATAAAATAATAATAATAATAATAATAATAATAAAACAGGAACAAATTTTATGAATTGGTAGTTGATGATGATAAATATAACCTAAAATATGTTTTTGACCACTGTCAATTGATCTACATCAGCTTAGCTGATGTATACCAATTGACAGTGTCAAAAACATTTCTTTGTGCAATAAAGATTTATTTCTTCCTAGTGCTGTACTGCTCAGTTTTTTCAGTAATAAAAAGACCAAGAATTTCATATAATATTGATAATTTTTGATAAATCAGTGCATCACTATATGATAATGGAAACTTTTTTAGAAGATATGCAATGTTGGAAAATAAAAACAATTAATAAAAAGTTTTTAAAATAAGTATAAAAACCTTTATGAAAAATCGTACAAATACCCATAAAATTTTATTAAGGAAACAGGAAAACTTGCAGGTTTGAGGTAAAGCAACTGGTTTGAAAACAGCACAGTTGAAGAGCTAAACAAGAGATCTTTAAGCAGCTCATAAATTCTCAATTTTAGCAGTAGTTTTTATCTATACATTATTACCCATATTGCTTGTATGGTTAAACACAAAACTGTACAGAGGTAATTCCAAACTGGAACAAGTAAAATCTATCAGTTGATTTTCTTCCATTTTGTCCATTGTGTTTACCAAATGGTATGGGTAACTGTGATAGTTTCCATTATAGTCTAAACTCATTTTGTGATTAGCATGTGGTTGGTAGTCAGAACTTTGATGTATGTAAATGAGACTTTGTATGAGGGTGAAAAGCATAATAAGGGTTTGAGTACAGTAGAAATAAGATATTTAAGAAGTGTAACTGGAATGACACAATATAACTATTTTGAATGCCGAAATATAAAAGTAGTGTGGAGTAAAAAAAGAGAGAGAGATGCAATACATAACTAAACTTTGAAATTTTTGGCATATAGAGAAAAATGAGTGAAGAGCAAATAATAAACCAAGTATATGTTGAACATGTGGAAGGTAAATGCAAGTGAGGAAGGCCAAGGAAAAAGGAGAGAACAAGTGGATGAATATCTGAGGATATATGGGTTTCAGTCAGAATAAGACAATGCATATAAAGAAAAGAATGATTGTAGAGGAAATTAATATAGTATGTAGTGATATGGCACCTGATTAGTAGTACCTTAATATTTTATTTCTTCAAGTACTGTCCATCCCGTTACATGGATCTTTTATAATCTTAAAATTAAAATAAAATAATCCTTCTATATCATCTATAATGTGGAAACTTATAATTTGATATCACTAAATTTCATTTAAATTAGTTCAGATAACTTTTATTAATGCTCAATAAAAATAAAATCTAACAAAGAATTGTTAATGTAAAATGAATATTAAGTCAGTCTAATTTAAGCTAGTTTTTAAAATAATTATTTTTATAATGAATCAAATTTATAATTTTTTCAGTAGACAATTCAATATATCAAATTATGTCATCTACTAGTGTAATAAATATTAAAATATAGATATTTTAATATACAGAGTGGCCATAAAATAACATGAGGTGTTCAGAGCTCTCTAGCATGTCATGTATTGAACGAAATATAACAAAATTTGGTGGACATACACAATGGAGCATGCAGTTTCAATTTTGAAAGAAAAAGAATTTAGTACCAAAAGTCGCCAACACGGGGATTGTGGCACTGCAAAAGTATAGAATGTGTGAAGGAATGTGTAATTGCCAAATAAGACATGATACATAAAATTTCTAAACAATACATGCCAACATTTATTGTTAATTACACGTGATGTTCAATATGACCACAATTCAGATATTCCAAGCACTGCATGAGGTGCACAATATTTTCCACGGGCGGCACACAACACATCAGAGTGGAAGATGCCGTGCACTGTATGCAGTTCTTGGAACAACTGAATGGTGGTCATATTGAACCTCATATGTAATTAACAATAAACATTGACATATATTGTTTAGAAACTTGATGTGTCTTGTCTCATTTGGTGATTAAATATTCCTTAATCATACATGCTACACTTTTGCAGCACCACAATCCCCCTGTTGGTGACTTTTGGTGCTAAATTTTTTTCTTTCGAAATTGAAACCACATGTTCCACTGTATATATCTACCAAATTTTGTTACATTTTGTACAGGGTTGCAGAATCAGATGGAAAATGATCTGACTCCAACTCCCTAAAATTTGTAAGATCCAACTCCAACTCCACTCAAAAACCTCTGACTCTGCAACCCAGGGTTGCAGTAGGATGGCAAATGATCCAACTCAGATTCTACCTTTTAAAAAAAATCAAACTCCAACTCCCTAAAATTTGTAAGGTCAGACTCAGATTCCAGACAGTTTAAAATTCTGACTTCAACTCCACCCAAAAACATCTGACTCCCAACTCTGATTTCATCCAATACATGATGTGCTAGAGAGCTCTGAATACCTCATGTTATTTTATAGCCAGTCTGTAAGCTAACCCTCTAGTTTTGGATCAGTGTATAAGTCAAAATTGGAAAATTTACTTTGAAACCATAAATAATTTCAACTGATGTTTAATTTTTTGATTTTTAAAACATCAACATTTCTCAATTTATACCTGAGACTCTAGAGTATATTTTCTATAATGCAGCCATATTTGAAAATTTAAGCTTTTAATGAATTTATAATCTATAAAGGTAATTGTATTAAAAATTATTTTCATTGCATTAAATTGTTTAAAATTATTTTTGTTTAAAAGGAAAAAAAATCATATTTATAAAAATAAACAGTACTAAATTAAATTCAATGCTTAATAGTAGAACCATGATAAAAAAAAGATATAAGTAACACCTCATAAGCTATACTATGACAGATTTTAATATTAATTCAAAAGACATTATTGAATCCCAAAAGAAAACTTTTCAAATAAAAAGTATTTGATAAGGAATCTGAAACCTTTGATTTTTCTGCATAGAAACTCTTTGGCTCAAATTCTTTATGATTATAATGATACATATATGGCAAGCTCTAGATCAGTATTTTTAATCTTTTTAACTTGGAAGAACTTTTTAAATAATTTCCAGATATCAGGAAACCTTGCATAAAAATTATTACATATATTATTCATAATAGATTGATGTTATCAGTAACTTGTAAATACCAGTATAATAATCCAATAATAATTGTCAATGTTATTTTGAGTAGAGAATGAATATTTTTATATATTTGTCTATTTTGACTAACTTATTTGCCTACTCTTTTTGTCTAGTTCCACCTCCCATGAAGAATATGAACTCTAGTGTAAATTATAGTAATATATACAGAAGAAATTTCAGTGTTTCTTTTATCGAACAGTGTGCACAGTTCAAAAAATGATGCTAATTTTTTTTTTATTATAATCTAAATTTAATTATAATCTCTTCCACAAGAGATTATAATTAAACTTTTCATGAAACCCTGGATGAGAAATATTGCTTTAGGATTTTTGTCATTCCATGCAAACCAAACTGTGTATTCTCTTGGGAACAACCATAAACTACATCACATTGTTAGGGAGAATGGGTAACAGATTTGTGACAATGATGATGAAAAGGGAAGCAGTCATGCAAATTATGATATCATACTATAAAAATGGTTAGCATTTTACATTGTTATGATTAAAAATTTTTTTTATAAAATATAAAATTTTAATGTGTGTTTGAAAATAAAGACTGTAATGAATATATTTAGAGATAACTTTGTTATAAAATGTAAGATATATACTTTGCTTTACAGCATCTCCACTTTTTGGCACTTCTCAGTTATATTCCTTTTTTTTTTTAAATCTCAAAATGAAAATTATCTACAAAATAATACTTAGAATATCTATATAAAACATAAATTAACACGTAAACAGGCCAGACCTGGATCCATCCTCAAAAACTGAATGTGTGAGACCTAGAATCAAAGTTAGACCTTAAGTTAATAGACAAATGCTTTAAAATGTATCAATCTGGCTAAGTTTTTTAAGACTAGCACTATTGTGCATTTAATGAATAATAGCATAAATATGTTTTTAGGCTTTTATATGCATTAGAAAATGAAAAAAAGCTGTGATTCACTTTATAGTGGTGTCTGGAAAGTACTCATTGCAATAAAAAGATATGCCTTATCTGGTTTTAAGAATATTTATATCTAGTTACTTAAAGGATTATTTAGAAGTTAAAAAATATAGTATATATAACAATGCATTAATGTAAAATCATATTTTCTACTATTTTATATATTTTTTCTTTTTTTAAATAAAATTGGAGAAAAAACTTTTAAGCAGAAGAGGAAAAGGCTGAAGGGTCAAGTTTGATATGACAAAAAAATAACAAAGGAGATGGAATCAAAAAAGTTCAAAATGGCATGATATAGTTTATAGACAATCCCTTTCCATATATTACATACAATTTGATTCTGAAAATATTGTTTTATAAAATATAAAAAATAATGTTTTCAATAAGTTAGGTTAGGTTATGGAATTTTTGTTTTTTTTTTTTTTTTTTTTTTTTT
>AYEL01018927.1:0-16261 GCA_000484575.1 Olivierus martensii
GCACTAATCAAGGCCTACCTGTATTAGGATTTTTGATATAAATTACAAAATTTATAAGAAGTAGGCTACTGCTAAAAATTGTACAAATGATGTATGTGATGAAGTTAGTATATATGAATATTAATAAAAATAATATTTTGGAGAATTTATAATTTTTTTATAATTACATGGAGTAACTTCATTGAACAAAAACTATATAATGCTTTGTTTTTTTTTTAACTTTTTTAAGAAAATATAATACAAATTTTATCATTTATGGCTTGTTTTATTCATAGAGCATATGGCTATCTAAAAATAGCAATTATTTCATTGAATTGTTAAGCCTTCATAAAAAAATCATGTTTTTATGATCTCATATACAGAATGTTAAAGTTGTAAAAAAATAAAATTACAAAAAAAAAATGTTTACAATGTTAAAAAGGGCGGAAATCAACAAGCTATAAAAATTTCAGAAGATTTTAAATAAAAATTAAGCAAGATATATTTTTAATTTTTTACATATTAATTAAGTTTAATTTTAATTAATCTATGGCATGCTATTACAATTGGAAATTGTAATGCTGGCAGCAAAAGGGTGGATATATTGAATTTTTAATGTTGTATCTTTTGTAACACACTAGTACTGTACAGCGCTGGTGGGCTACTAATAATAATGCACCCCTCTTCATAAGAAAATACACAGGAGAAGAAGCGGGAATGGGGTGACTGGTGAAGTTTTACTAAAGTTTCAGAACTAGAAAAAGTCAATATACAACCCCTGGAGAAGCGGGAGTGGGGTGACTGGAAGTTTTACTAAAGTTTCAGAACTAGAAAAAGTCAATATATTACCAATAAACAAATAAAAATATAAAATTCATACAAAACTCAAATAACCTATATGAACAAAAACAAACTATATAAACAAAAAACAAAAGTAACTCATTATATGTATCACTTAAATATTTATTTTCCTAGCTTTTTCTTTAGCAAACTGATTAATAATATCACACGTATTTAAAGAATTAAATAAATCACTTTCTTTGGACAAAATACTTAAATCATTTAATTCGTCCTGTCCCAAAGAAGAGCGTAAATAATTTTTAATAAATATGTAATACTGTTTGAGGTGGGAAAAAGTTTGTAATAATGCCTTATAGAAGGATGCAAATTAGGTAGACATCCATAAATATTTCTTTGGACAAAATACTTAAATCATTTAATTCGTCCTGTCCCAAAGAAGAGCGTAAATAATTTTTATTCTTTTAAGTGCTTAAAAAGATCTTTCACCATTGCAATTTGTAGCAACAATACTTTAAAAAAATGCGCATTGCTGTAGCCATGTTAGGAAATGTAGATTCAATTTTTGAATCAATTATTGTCCTCTAAGTTCTGCAGTAGATATATTTTCTTTATCTTCACATAAATGTGTTTAAAATGAAGGCATTCTTCGATAAAATTATTTTCTAATCTTCAACATATGTTTTACATAAATCTGCAGCATTCTTTCTAATTGAGTCTTCATTTAAATTTTTCAAATTGACCAGAAAGCCCAATTTTGAGTAAATGTCATCATAGGCACACATTCTCTTCTGTACTTCTGATAGAAGTTTATCAATAATAACATAATATCTATTTATGCAGAATTTGGTACCTCAAAATCAACTTTCTCTGACGTATTTTCGTCGTATTGTTTTTGTAATCGTTTGTACTCATCGCATCCGGACAATTTTATACCTTCCGATTTATAAAAGTTAAATGATTCTGTATTTCAGTTTGACTGTAAAAATTTTTCTAAAGAAGTGTATAATCCAACAAATTCTAAAGAAGCGTATATTCAATTGTAATAACTTTTTGAAGTGATATGTCTCAGCCATCAAACTGAACTGAGTGCGAGCAAAATTGCCGCCCCAAAAGGCTGACACCGCGGGGCTATAGCCCATTTAGCCCTGTGGTTAGGGTGGCACTGGTACTGTATAGGTTATGCTCTCATATATGTATGTTTCAACTACATAGAGTTTCACTGAACAATCCATTTACATAAATAAGTCAGGGATTTTCTGTACTTCAAATTAATATCAATAATGTAATAGTTTATTCCATTAGCAAGTTATTCAACATTAGAAATTCAAAATTAACAGTAAGCATTAGTATCCTGAATAATACTATATTTATAAAACAATAATATTATTTTTTGAAATTTATATATGCATTTTCAATAGTATTTTGTAAAATTTATTGCATGCTTTCTTGTAAATTGTATTTTCATAACCTCTGTTCAAAAACTTGATAAGTATCACTAGCCTTTATACAGATAGTGTTGTTCTAATTTCTATATTTAATAACAACAAAACCATCATGCCTGTATCACTGTAAAAGAGTAGGCAGTACTCAAAGAGGGGGAGGAAAAACATTCAAATGACACCTATCAGATAGTATTATATATCCTTATTTCTACACACTATACCACCTGCTTCCTCTATAGTTATCCTTTTTTTCATGCATGTCCACCTCTTAAAATCAAACATTCTGAAACTCATATTTCTTCATTCATCCATTTGTTCTCTCCACTCTTCCTTAGCCTTTCTCTCTCATGTTTACCTGTACACATTCAACATCTACTTGCTTTGTTAACTGATCTTTATTCCAATACTTCATATGACCAAACCATCTCAAAGTTGACTTACTATATCTATAATACTCTTTTCACTCCACATTGCTTTCATATTTCATTATTTGAGACTCAATCATATCTCATCAATCCAGCTACACCTCTCAAATATCTCATCTCCATTGCATCTAAATGCTTTCTATGCCTGAAGTGAGACCTGGATATGGAGTGAATCCTATATACATTTTTCACTACATGGATATGGAATGAAACATGTAGTGGAGATGAGAGGTGTAGCTGGAGTGATGAGCTATGATTCTCTCTCAAATGGATGATGTATGGAACCAGCACTCTCTGATATACAGTCATCTTAGAATTCTTTGACAGATTCTCACTCCTCACATACCTTCCAACTGCACCCACAACTTTTAATCCAGCATTTGCTCTTCTTATAATCTCACCAACAATGCAGTCTTTCTCTCAAACATACTTCCTAAATATGAAAATTCATTAACCTGTTCCAAATTCACCCCCATTCAATTCAATGTCGCATCTTGTATATTCTTCACCCTTTTCAAACCCAAGTTCATTCAATTGTGCAACAAGCATCCTCAAACCCTGTTCACTCTCAGAGAGGAGAACAGTGTATCAGCATGCAACAGACAGCACAAACTTTTACTAACCACCTTCATTCCTAAGGGTGGTTTACATACTCAGACATTTACACCGGTTTGTCTGAGCAGCATGTGTTTGCACAGACAAACTGGAATATTTGTCATTGTGTGTAAATGAATTACAGACTGAAAAATTGGTCTGTGGTCAGCCTGTGCAAAGTCTGGCCGAACAGAGACCGTCTTGAATTCACACAGACAACTCTGTGCATGTTTGAACATGTAAAGTAGTCTCATACCACGACCACAGACTGATAGCACAATCTTCTGTTCTTCCAAGTGACGATTTATCTATACAATGCAAGATTCTTCTCAGGATTTACGTATTTATTCACGTGCATTTATGACTGAATTTATAGAACTATATAGAACATTGCCTGCCATTTGGAAAATTAAGAGCAGAGATTACAGTGCTTCATATATGGCACTATATGTTTCAGGGATAATGTAACTCAATGATGAAGGTGATATCACTGCAGAAAATTTCTTATCTTCATAGCTTCTCCGTTGCCAAAAACCTTAATGTTACTGTCTTTCATGAGGAGTTATTGATTTCCTCATTACAGTGTCTTGTTTTTTATAAATGGTGTGACATATTGTAACAGTTTTGAGTATGTCACTTCATCCATTCTTAGGTAGTTATGCCAATCATCTTTTTCAAATTTAAGTTCTTGTAAAAGATTAATATGAGAAAAAGCTTTACATTTTAGAAGCCAATCTTTTGTCTATCTTTTCCATTTAAATTTCTTTCTATTGTCCACTTCTAAAATAATACCGTTTGAGAGAAGAATCATCTTATAAGCAAATTTACTTAATCTCACCATTACTTCTGTACTCACAGAAATTTAATTCAAGATTGATAACATGAAGGTTGAAATACCGGATTTTGTCTGGATGATGTTGGAATGTGTGAAGGCAAACAAACTGTCCAACCCAGATGTGCAGACTGTCTGTGCAAATGACATTTGCAGAGACAAATCTGAGTAAGATATGAGCATGTAAAGCCAGCCTAATTCATTCACAGCAGTTTCCCTCACATATGCATTCATGCTTCCCTCACATAAGTTTAAACAGCCAATGAGGAAATCGATAACTCCTCATGAAAGACAGTAACATTAAGGTTTTTGGCAACGGAGAAGCTATGAAGATAAGAAATCTGCAGTGATATCATGTCTTCATTTGCTCTCACACTTGCAGAACTGCTATCATATATTGCTCTCACTGCTCCAAGCAGCTGTTCATTCACATCATATTCTCTCAGTACTTTCCATAGATTATTTCTATTCATTCTTTCATATGCCTTCTCAAGATTTATAACAGCATAGAATAACTTCTTCACACAGAAATAATTCTCCACAATCATACACATTAAGAAGATCTGGTCCACACATCCTTTTCCACTACTGAAGCCACATTGCATATCCCATACTCTTTCATTAATCACCTTCTTCACTCATTTAATTTCAATCTTACCAAATACCTTCTCAGCCACACTCAGCAAACTTATATTCCTATAATTCTTTCCTTCTCATCCTCTCATCTTTTCCCTTGCAGATGGGGACAATCACAGATTTAGTCCATTCATACTGGAATAAATGTGTGATTGTCCCCATCTACAAGAACCCTGGATCTGCCACTCACTCTCATAACCTCTTCTTCACTGATTTGCTGATCATGCTCATATTCATTCCTTACATTCATCCTGATCTGCTCACTTTTGTTCTCATCTCTTTCTTCAATAGGTTTATGAAGCTCATGGAAATACTCTTTCCATCCATCAACTACTTTAGATTTATCCCATAATATTCTATCATTTTTATCTTTCACATTAGATACATCCATTTTTTGTTTCCTTCTTAAATTTCTCATATACTTCCAGAATATTATTTTATTCCCTTCAAAATTATTCTGAAGTTTCTCATCTCTTTCTCTTATCATTCTCTCTTTAATCTCTTTCACTATCTTTGTGCACTCTTTCTTTCATTTTTTTATACTCATCTGCCTTCACATTTCCTTTTAACATTCATAAATATGCTTTCTTCTTCTCAGCCATTGCATGAGCCATCTCATCATTATATCTTGCATTGCCATTCTTCCTACCTATTCTTGGCTTAACCAACCATTTCTCTTGCAACATTCACTACACACTCCTTAAAGTGTGTCCACATATTCTCCACATTGCAAATATTCTCATCCATTTGACTGAGCTCATATAGCTCCCACTTCACATGCAGATCCTCCACTTTTACTCATATCTGTACTCCTTTTGTCCTCCTTACATTTCTCCATCCCCTCAGTAGATTAATCCTAGAAATCATCAAATAGTGATCTGAGCCTACTCTGCACCTCTCATCATTCTTTTATCCATAACCTTCCTTTCTCAATCTTTTATTATACACAATCAAATCAGTTATATTCTGATCTCTCTTACTGCTTTCCCATGTTCCTAAAGAAGGTGCTTCAGACAAATAATCCCTTTCAGCACAAACTTCCAACAGTGGCTCCCCATTGTCATTCATTCTAGGATCATCATATTTCCCAACAAATCCTTCCACTCCATCTCTCTTCCCACCAAGTCTGCTATTCAGATCTCCAGACAATTATTCACTCAGTTTCATAACTTTCATTTATAACATCATTCAAGTCACATCAGAATTTATCTTTTTCATTCTCACTTGCATCATCTACAGGAGTTTACCTAGTTCAGTTTTAAATCTGTGTTTGATGGTCCAGTTTTCTTTTTTGTTGCACTTTGAAAATCATGATGAAGTAAAAATTTCATCATGTTGATAATCAGTCAAACAATGGTATAGTCTGGTGGAGGATCTGCCCCCTTGAGAGTACCAGACAACCCAGGGTACCACTTCATCAGGCTTCTAACTTCTGGCCATTATGGCAAAGTTGTACTACTAATAGCCCAGAAAGATCACTGAAGTAGGCAATTCATTTTGCCATGTAAAGATGTGGGCCCAAATGTAGTTCTGTTATCAAATAGCTATTAATTAATATTTACTAAACTAGCATTGTGTTATTTCATATCTTGTTAAGCTAGCACTGAGTTAATGCATGAGCTATTTAATAAAATAATTATACAATGCTTTCATCTGAAACTCATTAGCTCATTTTACATAATTATAGCAATCTTTTCCAAACACCTTAGATATCTGATATCTGCATCTGATGACATTAGTAATTAATCTGTAATTAAATTAAGTTTATTAATTTTAAAGAGTGATTTCAATATTTCATCATTCACAATTATTATATGAATTAGTTGATAATTATTAGTACTCAAAAATAATGTTAGCAAGAAGTTTCAGAAAACTATTGCTTACTTTTCAAATATGTTCTTTATTTTGAAATGATTAAAATTATGGGAGTAAAATATATATCATCAAAATTATCTTCAATGGTAAAACTTATGTGTCATATCTATTATATCAGTTTTGCAGTCTTATCATCAATATTGTACTAATATAATCATGTAATCATTAGCATTATATATTAGTTGGTATATCCAATGTTACTTGGATAATATTTAAATGCAATTAATTTATATATTAAATTATATAATAACCTAAGTATAGTCCATTCTATGAGCAATGCATATAAGTCGTATGTTACCCAATGCTTATGGTAGTTCTATCTCACACCAATGATAAAATAAAAATCTACAGGGTATCATCATTATTCACCATTCTATCATCTTTATTACAGAGTGTAATTTCAGAAGATTGAAGGTCCACTATTTTTAAAAATAATAATAATACAGGGTTAATTAATTTTATTTAAAATTCCACTTTAATGATCTGATCGTTCTACTAAAAATCAATCAAATACTTTAAATTATTAAGGAGAAACCTTTGAAGTTTCAGCATCCACCATTTTTAAATAGTTGCAGATAAAAAGTTAACTGATGTCATCAAGACTATATTCAATGGTATGATCATCTTGCTATATTTCTTAAAAATTATAAATAGCTTAGGACAGATTAAGAATGTATTTCAGAAGTTTGAACATTAAGCATTTTTAAATGTTGCACTGAAGGGAATTAATAGATTATATAATAGATGATACAGCATCAAAGTGAATCATTATTAAATTCATGAAAATTTATTAATTTGAAAATTATTGGCGAGGCACACAGTCAGGATAGCAATCTCATAAGTCTCCTTTTTCTTTGAAAAGTATCATAAGTATTCTTGTTAAAAATAGAATATATCAAAAAGTCAGTAATTGATGTCTTTTCAGTAAATCTAATAATTGTTATTTGTATAAATTGATTTAAGAAATACATACAACAGTTGCAGTTAAATAACTATTGTAAATAAGTTCATTTAAAATAAATGTTAAATTATAAAACAAATAAATGTTCACAAATTGTTTTACATCATTTTTTTTGTTATATTTAATATATCATTACGTTATAAAACATTTTTACTGAAATATTCCTATTAAACTAAAGATACCAACATTTAAGTTGTACTTTTAATCCATTATGTTTTGACAAGTAACTTAGAATTACAGGGTGCATCAGCTAAATCCAGACAAATTTCAAATTGAATTTCCCACCATATTTGACATCAGCGCTACGATGCTGCTGACATTTTAGTAAGCCAGACAGACGATGTGTTTGAGGATAAGTTAAAAATGGCTGATCAGTTAAGATCGAGTGCAGAATATAATCGGAGAGCAGCGATAATCACAGGCCTTCGCGCTGGACGTTCACCTTCCGAAATAATTTGGTTCTTTAACTATCCAAGATCGACAGTTTATGATGTTGCTGCTAGATATGCGGCTTCAGAGAAGTCTGAAGGTTCTGCCAACCCGGCAAGGAAGAGCCATTCCAGGGAGAGATCATCAAGGACACTGGAAGTTGTCCAAAGGACTCAAGAACTCATCTCAGAGGACCCAGGGCAATCTCTCAGGCAGTTAGCAAAAACATTGGGTGTGAGTGAGGCCACAATGCGTCGAATTGTGGAAGAGGACCTACGGTACAAGTCCTACATCATAAAAGTACAACAGATGCTATCTGATGCCACTAAAACAAAGAGAGTTGCTCACTGCAACTTGCTTCTGTGTTCAATGAAGAATGAAGCTGCAGGACACATCAGATTTTTTTCTAATGAGAAAATTTTTACTGTTGATGCCAAAGTAAACTAGAGAAATGACTGTTGGCTTGCCTATGATCCTGAAGATGTCCCCGTAATAGCTAGGACGAAGTTTCCAGCCAGTGTTCACATCCTAGGTGTTGTTTCTGGTGAAGGTGACGTCATGCCACTGCACATCTTTGGAAAGGGGGAAACTGTAACAAAAGAGGTTTATTTGCATGTACTTACAACAATAGTGAAACCTTGGATGGAAACTGTGGCTTCCGGGAGATTACATCTTCCAGCAGGACAGCACACCTGCACACATCAGTCATTTAGTGCAAACTGGTTGTCAGACAATGTGGATATGTTTTGGTCTAAAGAATTCGGGCCTCCTAACAGTCCAGATTTGAATCATTTGGACTACTACATATGGAGTGTTGTTGAAAGGGTCTCTAATAGGTTGAGATATCCTAATGTGGCATCTCTCCAGTCCCACTATTGAGGCAGCATTTTCGAACCTAGACAAGCAGGTATTGCACAGGGCATGTCATCGTTTCCAGTCGAGGATCGAGGCAGTAATTGAGGTAGAAGGGAATTACATCGAGTAATTTTAATCTAAAGGGATCCTAAATTAATGTGCAAATGATAATTTTGATAATTTTATTCTTTTTGTTAAATAAAATTTTGATTAATTAAATTGTTTATTTTGTCCGGATTTAGCTGGTGCACCCTGTATATAATATTGATGATTATCAAATAGGAAATTATAAAATAAATGCCAATATGGGATTCATTTTATGTAAAATTAAGTCTTGAATGTGTTTAATGATTAACTAATTTTTTAATACTAATTAAATAATTAATTTAATATCATACCTGACATTATTACAACACTATCACAGGATAAAATATTTTTGCATTTTCAGCCTTATTCAGAAAACTTACAAGCTTCTGTAATGAAACATTATATTTTATAAAATTAAATTTAAAAACATTGTATATAAAGATATACTTCGTATAAAATTTAATTATAGAATCAATAAATATATAAAAATTATTGTTTAAATGTAATAATTAATTAGTCTACTTAGGAAATAAAAATTAAAATAACTGTTATATGTTTTATAACTCTCTATAATTTTATATTTATAATATGTATGAAATTCATAATTCAATATTTCAAGAGAATTAAATCAAATTTTTCAGTTATGAATATTTCAAAAAAAAATTTCTACATATTTTTTTTGATTAATTCTCTGAAGTATTATTAAAGTATTATTATTTATAAACAAATGAATGTGCAGGATCATAAAACTAATGATTCAGATATGTAGTATTATATAATGCTATATATTTGATAAATTCTGTGATTGGTCAATGAAAATGACAAAGATTTTGCGTTCCTGACAATGATCTGATATACAAAAAGCATCTTTTTTGTTTTTGGTTCTTGTATTTTCATGTTTGTTAAGTTGATTACAATAATGTGGAGTATAATAATAAATACTCGCAATAATAGAAATTATATAGGTATTTATAAAAGAATTAACACATTGGGGCCCATTTCTGTATGGTATATGAGAGGTGTTGAAAATTGCACTTGCTGCCAATGCTGTATATCAGATCTGATCAAACAGATTTAATCATACAGATCTGATAAAAACTGTATTGATTGAGTTTCTGCATAATTTTTTCATTAGTCTAACTGTACTTATGGTGCTGGCATTGTTTACTCAAGTTTAATGCACATTTTGCCTTCTGGTATCAAAAATTTAATTTTTTATAAGTTTTTCTTAACACAAAATCTTTTAAAATTTTATTCAATCTGAATTTAACAGATATATCCTATATTATATTTATTATATATCCTATATCAACCTGTGTTCAACCTGTCTATCATAGAGTGATTTTTGATTGACTCTTGTTTATTCCTCCTTATCCTGATATCCATCCAAAAACAAGTGCAACTATCCACTTCTTCATATCAATATGACTATGAAAATATATATATATATTTTCATAGTAAAATATATATATATATATATATATATATACATACAGTCAAATAATATATATATATATTTTCATAGTAAAATATATATATATATATATACACATATACATACAGTCAATTCTCAGTATTCGCAGATTCCCTATTCATGAAAATTTATTTGTAACCACAAATTCAATTTTTGCGGCACTTTTGCACTTATTCGCAGATCATCACTGAGCGGCGAAACTACTGTTATAAATGTTACTTTTACTCATAGTCTCTCTAGCATTCTGCCTGAAAAGTCTCATTACCTATCCTTGCTCACTCCACAGATCACAGGTAGGCCAAAACCCTGTTCTTATCGTCTATAGGTCCAATAGAATAATGTAACCCTATATTTAAATGCAGCCTCAATTTAAGGCAAATTTAGGCACTTAACTTCCTGCACATTTATTCTTTATGCCGAAATTTTAAAAAATCTGAGGCAAAAAGTGACAGAGACAAGGCTGACAGTTTTTCAACTCAATTCAGGAAGACAATATGTCAACTGCCACATCAAACAACTATCTATCAAAACTAAGATTTTATTTATTACATAGTTAGTGTTTTAAAAAATTAAATAAAGATTTTTTGTAATTATAATATTGTATATATAGTACTGTACAGTGCATATATTGTAATTATTCGTAAGTACTGTAATACACATTAAATAAAGTGTCTTTAAACAAAAAAATACAGATAAAGCAAAGATGAAAATGTTGATAAGAAGCGTTCACAGGAACATAACTCTATTTCCCGTAGGCACAATGGTTCAGTATTTGCAAAGAATTTACAGAACTTAAACTACCACAAATACCAAGAATCGACTGTATATATAAATTATTATATAATACATGAATATAAAATTATAATATAGGATATGTATATATATATAATATATTCCAGACCACTCTATAAATTGAATCACAGGCTTCTTTCATTTTTTAATGCATATAAAAGCCTAAAAACAAACTATTTATACTGTTATTCATTAAGTGCCCAATAGCATTAGGCCTAAATAAATTTGGCTGGATTTCTATGTGGTAAAGCATTCACATACCACCTTAGAGAATCCAGGTCTCATATCTTTAGTTTTTCAGGAGGGCTCCAGGTCCAGCCACTGTGTTAATTTATATTTTATATATCTATTCTAAGTATTATTTTGCAGATAATTTTCCTTTTGAGATATAATATAAAATTATGGCATATAATTCCTTTAATAAGTCCTTGCAAGTACTAGTCATCCTGCCATCTGGCAGCCTGATAGTACTGACCTTGCCATAATTCTCTTTGGACATTATCTTCACTAGTTTAGATACATCAGGGCATAGCTTCAATTTGGTGACAATATCTTTTCCAGGAAGACTTTTCACCTTTTTAATGGCTTTATTATAACAGATGAAAGCATTTCTGTATGTGTCCAATTCACCTGTCCTTTTAGCTTTATTATAAAGCTTTCTAATATTAAGTCTGACTGTTAAGCTGTTTATTCCATCAAGAAGTCTGCTTTGATCAGCCAGCAGTCTTAACTGGATAGTTTTGATGGCAGGACAAGAGAACTTGTCCTACCATCAAAACTATCTTACTTACTCTTGTTGATCTGATCAACAGTTATCTCTAAATCCACCACCAAGAAAAATTTGCTCTGAATACCCTAGATTAAACTTAATAAGGTCCTCTTCACAAGAAGCCAGATTAGTTTTCTTTAGTCTATGTATGATACCTGAATGGATACAATATCTGTTAGATTGAAGCAATGTGCCTATGATACAAAGCAGACAGCTCATTAGATACATGCCAATCCTCAGTTAGGTCAAACATTTTTAGTCCCTAATGTTAGGTCAATAATCTCCTTTCTGTTTTTAACAATAAAAGTAGATTTATTGCCATTATTTAAAGCAAAAAGGTTAGTACTTATTAGAAATTCTAAAAGTGCCATGTTCTTTGATTGATGTCCTTGCTTCCATAAACACCATGAAAATTATCAACACCAACCAATAAATCAAACGGATTCTGTTGACAGAATTCTATAAATGTGCAAAAATTGTTGTCGGTAGAAGACTAATTTACACAAACCTCAGACCCTGACATTACAGGTGTCCTAAATGGTATATCTGAAAGCCTTCAGAATCCCAACCATTGCAGATGAACTCAAACAGATCCTGTTTCTTTACAAGAAATCATTAAAGATATTGGTAGTACAGGCTCAGTATTAGAATCCAAGAGCATCTTAAAGGACCTCAGATTCACCTCAGTAGAGTATAACTCAGACTAAAAACACAGAGTCCTATTTATAGGTCTACTATACTCAAAAGGAAGAGTAGAACCTATAGATTTAGTCCACTTACTGGCATCAAAGTTGCCAGCAGATGACCCAGCAATAGCTAATTTGGAAATGAGTTCCAGTAGCTGAAAGTTTCTGGTAACCCTACTTTCTCTTATAGCCCAAGGCAATGATCATTCAAAGAGTTGTTATCTCAGAGATTTCTTTAAGAACCATAAAGGTCTAAAAATCTAGATGAAGAAAGTCGACTTTCTTCTGATTATCCTCAAATACAAATGGAAAGCTAAATATGATGAGATTTTGCCTGGTGCCTTGAAGGGATCATTCATGATATTGCATGTTTTTCTATCCTAGTACCATTCAACCATCAGCACAATATCTCACATCTTGGTTTGGGTATAACCAGAACTCCTTTAGCCAAATGGAGCTCAAAACAGATCCTTATTCCTGTTGTCCCCTCCAAGACAAAGACATGGAGTTGGAATTATAGAAAGATGGCTAAGATGATAATTCATCTGTATTTAAAGATCATCTGTTTATCAATCAATAATAATGAAGAATAAAAATTCTTTAACATTAATATAACATTAACAATTTCTTTATTATAATAATTTGCTTGATTTTAAAGGTTATATTTTCATTTATTTATATAAATGAATCATTGTTTAATCATATATTACTGATTTTGTTGATTTTTACTTAATTTTATTGTGGTCAAATTGCATTGCAAAGAATGAAACTCCTGGTTTTAACATTATATCTATGGAAAATTGAATCTTGATTTATAAATTCTTGCTCAACAAGTTCACTCCAGGAATGAGTTAGCTCAAAGTCAGAAACTACTTGTATATAAAAAGTCAAAGCAATACATAAAAGGCCATGTGTAATGATTTGATATTTGATAATGTCTATTTTATGTTTGATTCTTTTAATTTATATTCATAAATTTAGTATAATGTTGTATTATGCCATATATAATAATGTTTAGGAATAATACATATAGTTAATAAGGTTTTTCCTATTTAAATAAACTTAGCTATAACTACTGAGTTGCTCACTTTAAATTTAGGATTATCTCTACCATATTCTTTATATTTGAATATATACAGAAAATTCTCATTTATCATCATTTTATTCTTTTGTAGCAAGCAAACCAAATTCATTAATTAAAAAATTAAAGTTTTTGAGACAATGAAACAGAAAAAAGTTCTATTTAATTACATTTCTCTGCCTAAGAAACAGATTAACAAGTTAAAAATATATAGTAATTGTAAAAACCAGATAACCATATTTATATAAGCACTAACTCAAATATACAGTATTGTCTATGAACATTTGTGTTATACTATATTGCAATAGAACAATTAGTCAGATTTACAAAGTGGAAAGGCTTTAACTTTCCAACAAGAAGTCCAGGATTCAAATTAAGATTTCAGAATTTATATTAGGGATCTGTACTAGCTTGTCTATCCCTTTCCTTGTAGAAAAAGAAGACAAATGAGTTGGGTCTGTGGGTCTGTATCCCTCATAAATTCACCTGAGCTCTACAGATATAGGTGATATGTGATGGAATAGCCCTACTATTAGGGAATGATTGAGAATTGACATTAAGAAAAACTAATCAAGAATTATTATTATTATTAATTTAATTTTAATTATAAATTATTTTATAATGAAAAAACTCATGCGTTCTAATAATTTAAACAAACGTTCTAAATGTAACAACCTTTGTAAAATTACTGAGGATGACTTATTAAAGTTGAAAGTACTTTATTTAATAAATCAACTTTTTCACTTTAAATTTTGTGCTGAGAATCAATCATTTATAAGTTTTAAACATTAAATAAATAAATAATAAAATATATTCACCTATTAAACATTAAATAAATAAATAATAAAATATATTCACCTAATATTTAATAAATATTTATGATTTATATTAATTGACACAAAAGATTCTCCCTTGACACAAAAGATGTCAGTGAACATCATTAGATATCAATATTCACTAATAAATAAGCTAGAAAAGAGAGATTTTCAGCTGTATCTACCTAGATAGAATTGACATAATTTTCTGGACATAATCCAGGACGCTTATAAAGGAAACCTTTTTATTCCCTTCTTAATTCCATCATGTATAATGTTAATGATAGTTCATCAAATGAAATGAAAAGTCATATTATATTTACTCAATTATTTTATTAAAATAAGAAGAAAATGTACAAACAACATTTAAAAACATCTTTAAAAATAAAATTGTCACTTTCATTCGTGACTGGGTCCAGGTTTCAGAGAATCATTACAAATGTCTAGTCCAATCAACTGTTTCTTTTGCACCTCATGCAGTGGTGAGTTGTAGGGGACTCGTAGAGGCTCGCATGAGCCCTTTGTTAAATTTTTTTTTAATTTGCAAGCCCCTTATTCTTTTTGATTGCTTGTTTATTTATTCCAAGAAGAACGTCTTGCATGTCATAATCATATTTTGACTTATTAATAATATTAACCTTTCTCTTACTTGTTTTTGCATATTTGAATGTACATCTCAAATAGTGGCAATCTGATGATAATGCCATCCAAAGCAGGGTAGGCAAGTAGGGACCAACCTCCTTGGTAAGGACTTAGCACAATATTTTGTGATTTTTTTTTTATTAAAAAAATTTTTTTATTTAAAAATGTTTTCTTGTTCATGCACAATTATTTGTATTTTCTGTTTTTGTAAATGTAAAGCATTTAATTATAATTTGATATTTTATTTTTATAAGATAAAATGTGAGCCCTTTGTTAAAATTTTCATAGCTCACCACTGCCCTCGTGTGATTTATCTTGTCGCGCATGTACAATATTTGTGCCTGTGATGCTCTGCATGAGTGCTATTTAACACAATAAGAGTCGATGAAGCTAAACAAAAAATGTTGACAGTTGCTTGAATAAATAAAATTTGAAATCCAGGACATTTTAAAGCCTCAGACAAAATCCCAGACTACTACTGAAATCCAGGACAGTTTGGGCCAATCCTGGACGTATGGCAAGCCTATCTTAGAAGACACAGCATGTGATGTCACAATATAGAGCATACAGAATTATATATAGTAAAAAACTGCATTAAAATATTTTTATACAATTATCTTGCTTTATTTTAAATATTGTACTATAAACAGGTATAAGTATGCACTTTATATATACAGTGGATTCCGCTTAATTGGGACACATTGGGACTAAGCCATTTTGGCCCAATTAAGCAGCTGCCCCAATTAAACGAACTAGTAATAAATTCTAAAATAAAAAATGTAATTCATAGGTAAATTCATAATAAGTAAAAAAATAATAATTAGGTACCTATTTTAATGCTTTATTAAAATAATACTTAATTATTAGCTTTTTACCGATCTCCTCTGACTTCATCTTCAACACTGGGCTGCTGATATTCATGCCTCGCCTGCTAACTATAGAAAACCATTGATCTAATGCTTCAACTTCTGGATCCTTTCTATCATGCTTTCTTTTAGATGTTCCAAGAATTTCTTTTTGTAATGTTCATTCCTCACACAGTTGATTTTTTTGTTGTAGGAGACATGCTATGGTAAATTTTGGTTT
>AYEL01018952.1:0-34065 GCA_000484575.1 Olivierus martensii
CCTCAAGGGAATTTAATCCAAATAATCCTAATTAATCTGCCATATTTTAATCCCTTGAATCTTTAATGGAATTTTAATGATTTGAATTAATTTAAACTAATTTTTAGCACCATCTCGTAATTAGAATATTTATTATTTTATTAAATCAATGAGTGGTGCCATTTATTAATTAATAATTAAATTATAATTTGAACTAATTTATCTGAAGAAAAAATCCGCCTTGGCCCAGGATCGATCCGGGGACCTTTGGGCTAACGTCCCAACGTCATACTGCTAGAACCACCGAGGCCAATGAGCGGATTAATTCTCCAGACAGTTATATTAATTTAGAAGTAATTTAATATAACTGTCTGGATCTTCTACTGACCAGGCTAAATTTAGCCACGGGCCCTCAATGGCACTAGCCAGGCAACACATAGACCAGCACAGTCTTTAAAGCATAAACTTTATATACTAAACAAACCTCAAGGGAATTTAATCCAAATAATCCTAATTAATCTGCCATATTTTAATCCCTTGAATCTTTAATGGAATTTTAATGATTTGAATTAATTTAAACTAATTTTTAGCACCATCTCGTAATTAGAATATTTATTATTTTATTAAATCAATGAGTGGCCGAATTCACCAGTTTCTTTGTCAGAGTTCTGTCTTCATTCTGTATTTGTCCATCATCATCATCATATTTAGTATTATAATTGTGTTTTTTTGATAACTGTATCATCATACCTATTACTAACAGAGTTTTATAGTGTAGTTGAAGGACTATTCACCAGTTTATTAATCATCATTAAGTTTTTAAGCTGTTGTTATGGAACTCCTGGCCATGGAGTGGATGATAAGGGCATCTGTCACAGACTAAGACAACTTGAACTCTGTCATTGCCATCTTCCAGGTCAGTCAACAAGCAAGCCAGACTGAGTGAACAGCCTGCTGCTTTGTTGCAAAATAAATCATTATTTAATCATTAGCTATTGATTTTGTTGGTCTTTATTTAATTTTATTATGATCAAAGAACAAATCCTGATTGTAATATTGTCTATGGAAAATTGATTCTTGATTTACAAATGCTTACTTTACAATTTCTGAGTTTGAATTAATTCATAAACTTGGAAATACCTGTAAATTCATTTTTCATTCTTTATCTTTCTCATTGAACTCAAAACCATATCAAAACCCAACAATATAGCTTCAAAATTAAAAAGTTTTGTCACATAGGATAATTTTTTATTTTTAAAAATTATTAAGAGGTAGAATCTTAAGTAGGTTTTTAAAAAAATGCATAGAATTTTAGAAGTTTAAAGTCACATCATACATATTACATATTAGATTGAATGAATTAATAATTAAAATCATCTAAGTAATTATGTCCTAAAATGTGTAATGTAAAAAAATCTTAATTTTTTGTCATAGTTAAAAATTTTTAATTATTTCAAATATATTTTTATTATGAATACAGGTATTCCTCCTATAACACGGTTTCCTACAACACAGTTTTGCTCTAACATGATTTGAAAATTGCAGAAACCCTCATATAACAGTTTTTACTTAACATATTTAGAAATTACGTTTACTCTCCTACAGCACAAAACATTTCATTAATTTTTGTAAATTCATACTATGGACACATGATACACACATAAAATGCAATCATTGGGAAATATTTTGCTAAAATTAGTCGTAAATGCAATTTTGGCCTCGAAGCCACAACCTTGAGATTATGGGACTGGCACGAACACACTATGCTACGAGCGTAGTGTTAGAAGCTCTCTTTTTCTCTTTCTTATTTCTTAAGCTCGTTGAAACTTAAATTTTAAACGCTAATATTTTTATTTATAAGGCACATTGGCACAAATGCTCAGACACATATTCAATATTTTTTGTTCTAGATTACATCAGTTCAGTTTCATCAAAATCAGTGGGTAGTCAGCTGTGTTTTCTCCTTGTTAGACACATTTGTAGAGAATATAAAACTGCTTCTAATGATAGTAATTTAAATTTTATATACTCAAAAATCCTCAAGGGAATTTAATCCAAATAATCCTAATTAATCTGCCATATTTTATCCCTTGAATCTTTAATGGAAATATAATGATTCATATTCAGAAATCATTAAATTTCCGTTAAAGACTGAATTAATTTTCAATTGATTTGAATTAAAGATTCAAGGGATTAAATAAACTAATTTTTATCACCATCTCGTAATTAGAATATTTATTATTTTATTAAATCAATGAGTGATGTGCCATTTATTAATTAATAATTAAATTATAATTTGAACTAATTTATCTGAAGAAAAAATCCGCCTTGGCCCAGGATCGATCCGGGGACCTTTGGGCTAACGTCCCAACGTCATACTGCTAGAACCACCGAGGCCAATGAGCGGATTAATTCTCCAGACAGTTATATTAATTTAGAAGTAATTTAATATAACTGTCTGGATCTTCTACTGACCAGGCTAAATTTAGCCACGGGCCCTCAATGGCACTAGCCAGGCAACACATAGACCAGCACAGTCTTTAAAGCATAAACTTTATATACTAAACAAACCTCAAGGGAATTTAATCCAAATAATCCTAATTAATCTGCCATATTTTAATCCCTTGAATCTTTAATGGAATTTTAATGATTTGAATTAATTTAAACTAATTTTTAGCACCATCTCGTAATTAGAATATTTATTATTTTATTAAATCAATGAGTGGCCGAATTCACCAGTTTCTTTGTCAGAGTTCTGTCTTCATTCTGTATTTGTCCATCATCATCATCATATTTAGTATTATAATTGTGTTTTTTTGATAACTGTATCATCATACCTATTACTAACAGAGTTTTATAGTGTAGTTGAAGGACTATTCACCAGTTTATTAATCATCATTAAGTTTTTAAGCTGTTGTTATGGAACTCCTGGCCATGGAGTGGATGATAAGGGCATCTGTCACAGACTAAGACAACTTGAACTCTGTCATTGCCATCTTCCAGGTCAGTCAACAAGCAAGCCAGACTGAGTGAACAGCCTGCTGCTTTGTTGCAAAATAAATCATTATTTAATCATTAGCTATTGATTTTGTTGGTCTTTATTTAATTTTATTATGATCAAAGAACAAATCCTGATTGTAATATTGTCTATGGAAAATTGATTCTTGATTTACAAATGCTTACTTTACAATTTCTGAGTTTGAATTAATTCATAAACTTGGAAATACCTGTAAATTCATTTTTCATTCTTTATCTTTCTCATTGAACTCAAAACCATATCAAAACCCAACAATATAGCTTCAAAATTAAAAAGTTTTGTCACATAGGATAATTTTTTATTTTTAAAAATTATTAAGAGGTAGAATCTTAAGTAGGTTTTTAAAAAAATGCATAGAATTTTAGAAGTTTAAAGTCACATCATACATATTACATATTAGATTGAATGAATTAATAATTAAAATCATCTAAGTAATTATGTCCTAAAATGTGTAATGTAAAAAAATCTTAATTTTTTGTCATAGTTAAAAATTTTTAATTATTTCAAATATATTTTTATTATGAATACAGGTATTCCTCCTATAACACGGTTTCCTACAACACAGTTTTGCTCTAACATGATTTGAAAATTGCAGAAACCCTCATATAACAGTTTTTACTTAACATATTTAGAAATTACGTTTACTCTCCTACAGCACAAAACATTTCATTAATTTTTGTAAATTCATACTATGGACACATGATACACACATAAAATGCAATCATTGGGAAATATTTTGCTAAAATTAGTCGTAAATGCAATTTCGCTAGTTGCATGTCATCCTTCTAATGGCGGTCTATTTTTGATTTTGCTTTGAAATTGAATTAATTGGCAACCATTGAGTATCTTGTGTTTCACATGTTCAGTTCTTGGATAAAAAGTAAATTTTTATTCTTCAATAGAAGAATATGAAATAGAAAAACACTTTTTTGTTCATAAATTTTTTTTGGGTATGTCTTAAGGAATGATTGTTTTGTAGCAGATTAGATTACAGATTTTGTAAAGAGAGCAGAAGATACATAAACTTCAAATGCCTAAAAAAGTTCAGAAAGTGAATTTGATACTGTTAAAGAAAAAACACTCTTGTTTTAACAAAACAGCGGTAAGGAAGATATAGAGGAAACTCATCTAAAATGATCTGTCAGGGTGAAATGATCCTCCATTGTATTTCCTCAAGTTTTAGCGTCACCTGTTAATAAACCAGCAAAGCTTGTACTACTACAAACAAGATGGCGATTATGGGTCCTAGTTAGGTTAGGTCAGTGTATTTTGGGATGTGCTATTTCGACTAAATGAAAATCAATATCTGCCACCTAAGATATCAGACTTTTAGTTAACTGAATGTTTCTTTTACTTCCATAAACATGGAATAGCATCTTATGTAGACATAATAAAACTTGTTTTTGCTGTGTTTTTACCTACTGTTTTATTTACAATTAATAAATAATTGAATTATTTATTAATTGTAAATATCTATGATAAAATGATCCCTATGGGATCATTTTGAACAGGTGGATGTACAAAATGATCCACAAATTTTTATTTTTCCTCTTATTTCAATTGACTAATACTCAAAGTGTTTGAGATATTTTACAGTCAGAAGTATATAAAAAAATATATATAAAAAAATTAATCCAATAACAACTTGTTTTGAATTTTTTCAGATTTTTGCTTAAGGGGATCATTTTGGACCAGTTTTCTCTAATTATTAAATGAATGTTATATAGGCTGTATACTTTTTTCTTTCCTTTTGTTTGACGTATATTGTTTTTTGGGGTTCTTATGTATATATTTTTTCTTTCTTTATGTTTCATGTTATTAATATTCTTAAATAAAAATTAGATTTCTTATGTGGAATTAAATAAAGTTATTTGTTTTTAATTGGTTTTGTTTTGTATGGAATTAAAGCAAGTTGTTTGTTTCTAATTGGTTTTGGAACATAACTTATTTTTTTGTATTGGCTCCAGGTCTCATATAACATGGTTTCACACAACATGGTGTTTTTTAGGAACCTATCTACTGTGTTATAGGAGGGATACCTGTATTTATAAAAATTAATTTAATTTTTATTTACTTTTATATTTTTTATTTATTTAAATATAGTTAATCAATGATGCAAATGAAATTACAAATATTGATCTAGAAAAAGTAACTAAAATTTATTATTATGAAGACTGTGATTTTGTACAATTATCAACTGGTGAAGTAAATGTAATAATTACTAGTGTTGTTACTCCAGAAGCTATTTTCTGTCATATTGCAGATTCAAATAGTAAGTTTACTTATGAATAATAAATATATATAGGTAATCTTTGACTTATGATTATCTCAACTTATGACCAACTCATACTTAAAATGGCAATGTCATTGTTAAATTCTGCTATTGGTCAATGCAATTCATCTGAGTTCAATTCCCTGACCTAATAGTCTGATATATGAAAAGCATCCTTTTTTGTGTTTGATTCTTGTAATTTTGTGTTTTTTATGTTTATTAAAATAATATATAGTGTCTTAAACACATTAGTAGTGAGAAATCCATAAATTTTGGGCATTTCTGATTTCCGACTTGTGATATTGAACTCAGTCATAAGTCAAGGATTATATTTATATATAGGTATATACTGTATATGTATATGTATGTATACCAGTGCCAGATCTAGATATTTTGTCACCTGAGGCAACATAAGAAAATTATGCCCTCTCTCCTCTTCACTCACACACATTAATGCATAAATATATGTAATAGTTTGGAACCGGGAATGTAATGGCATGAGATACATAGTCACTGAGAAACATACAAAAAGCTTTATTTGTTTTTTCAAATCAACAAATAGTTAACAAAATACTACCAAAAACATACAATTATAATAGATGGTATAAAAATTAACTCTATTTAATATATAAATTTGAACTATAGTTTAATTTTTCTTGCTTTCAATGAAGCAAAATCATTAATAATTGTTTATCAATTAATCCAGTGACTTCCAAACTTTGATTCCCCTCTTTCATAAAAAATAGATACGCCCTCATTTTCATAAGAGTATAATGTGAGGGTCCCGCAACATATGTAGATTAGTGTCTCGGGTCTTATCATTTGACAGTCCCACTTCTGACACCAATGTGAGGATCCCACATTGGATGGCTGAATAAAAAAGATGTGTGTTGATAAATTTTAGCGTCTTTTCGAATAGGGTTGCAAGTATGTGATGCAGAGATCCAGGATAGGAGAATTAGATCGGAAGAGCGTCGTGTAGGGAAAGAGTGTAGATCTCGGTGGTCGCCGTATCATTAAAAAAAAAGTAAATAAGAAATTATGTCATTCCTCCATTATTCTTTTATGTCTTATTTTCCCTAATCCTCATTGGATGACTAGCAACGGTGTCTCGTCCCGTTGCTAGTCATAACCTTTTCTACTCTACAGTTTTTGCCATTTTTTGGAAAGTGTTCTTTTCTCTGTCTTGATCGCCTCTCATCTTTCCTTTCTTTTTTGAAAGACGAACTTATCTTTTATTTATTCAATAGAGATGATTGTATTCTCTTATTGTTTAGCAGAAGGTGATCTTATTTCATCATTGTTTGATGAAATCGATCCTTCTGCTTCCCCAGATATATCCAATTTTTATTCAAAAATTAATTTTAATAATTATAAATTCTATCAATTAAAATATATATTTAATTATTTTATAATGATTTGCTGGACTCTACACAAGCAAAGGTCCTTCTTTACAGGGAACTAAAGAGTTGCTTATATTGTATAAAAATCAAGCTAGGATTGTTACAGAGCTTTTTACAGGGCACTTTCTTTCTATTTATAATTTAATACTACAAAATAATATAGCATATTTTGTATAAATGAAGTTCTTATATATAAAAAAATATATGTTTATTATGGGGTATAATAATTTTTAATACAGTTAACAAATCTTACAAAAAAAATGAAAAATAGAATACATGTTTAATACAACATAATATTTAATGCGATGGGTGGGCTTATTTTTTGGTACAAATCCTCTGAAATTGGGGTGTTGTTGAAGATATCGCTACTTATGATATCTTCAGTGACACCAGTATCTTCAATCACTAAACCAGATCTATATTTTGTCTTTAAAACAGCTACAGCAGAAAGTTTCTGGATACATGGATATATGTATTTATAATCCTTTTGCTGGTTCATTTTTTTTTACAACAATTTGAATTTATTTTCTGTTTGTTTGTCTGAAAAATGATATTTTTATTAATTCTTGTACTCTCCTTTGCAATAGACTAGTACCCACAGTTTGAAAAATTCTGAATTAATCAATTTAATTAGCATTGGTTTCTCTCTCCCTTGATAAGTATTATACTTGTACATTAGAAAAATACACTATTATGTCTTTGTAGACCGACTCTACAGCACGAAATATTGTCAAGATAAATATAATTAACCTTGGTGTGATATTGCAACTGTATTTTCATGCCTCCTCATAATTTTCATCTGAGCTGACTGCTTCACTTTCATCACCCTAGCTCCAGCACTGGTATATTTGTATATAAGGATTATATTTGTATATATATATATATATACACATATATACAAATATAATCCTTGAAGTTCAGTTTCAAAAATACATATATTTTTTTTAATTAAAAAATTAAATTTTTTTAGAACAGCAAATAATGAAATGTAAGTAGAGAAATGACTCAAATAATGAAATGAGAGAATATTCAAAAAATGATATTTTAGCCTTTATGAAGCTATTGATAAATTCTTCACAATAATGAAAGTTCTACAAAAATAAATATTCTTCTGTATATGCCCTTGAATAATAAACCTGTTCATTTATAAGATAACCTCTAGTTTGAGTAAAAAAAAGGGGGGTATAAAATTGCTCTGTGATCTGATCCAAATTACTATCTATGAATAAAATTAAATTATCAATAAATATCGACCAAAATAATTAAATTCATATTAGAATAAATTGAATATCTTGAATTATTTACAAATATCCTTTTGATATTATGAGTGAGTTCAGAAAATGTTCCAATAAGTCTCTTCTGGAGAAGCTAAAGAATGTCGTCACATTGCAAGACAATGTGATTTATTGAATTGTGAAAGTCCCATTGTTCAACAAATCATGTTGTCTTGTGATGTGACATCATTCTTTAGTTTGTTCAGTAGAGACTTCTCAGAATATTTTCTGAACTCACTCTAAATATTATCAAAATCTATATGAATTCACTCTACCTTTTTTTCATAAACTTGACATTGTTCTACTTTTTATCATAGGAATTTAAATATGCATCTTTAACTCTACATAAACTGTTGTACATATGGAAATATTTTTAGTATATCTGACACTATTCAGTTGTTTTAACTTAAATGTTTATTATTTGTATATAGTTTAAGGTAGTCAGTATTATAAGAGTTCAATTCATTGTAATTCTACAATTCAAAGTTCAAACTAGCTAATTGAATCTTAAAAGAAAATTATAGATGTAGGAGCACTTTTTGGCTGGATTGCCCCCCTTCAGATGCAAAGAGTAGCTGAAGAGGGGCAATCCATACCCAAAAGTGTTCCTACATCTTTAATTTTCTTTTAAGATTCAATAAGCTAGTTTGAACTTTGTTTTATATTAATTTAGGAACTATATGTTAATTTAAACAATTCAGAGTTATTATTTGAACAGAGATATCTTCTTATTACATTTCTTTTATATACCATTCATATCCATATAACAGAAATATCCAGATATATATCTGTTCTTATCCATTTCTGTTATATACTATTAGAATATATATATGATAACATAATAGACTAACAAATCATTCACAGAGACAAGTAAAGATGATTAATTTTTGCTAGAAACTGGTTAATTTCTGGTATGTTTGGATATCAGATTTGCACTTCCACTGATGGTGTGCATGATTGGCTTTTTCATTCAATCATTGCAGAACAATTTTGTTTGTATGTTTTCATTTTGATTTCCAACATTTTCTGTTGAATGCATATTTTAATAAAATCTTATCTTATGAAAATTTGATTAATTTATAAATACCAAATTTTCACATTTACAAATATTTTAGTTTTTTAAGATGATAAATGATAAAAGTCTACTCATACAAGCTTATATAAAAGAATTATATTCATTTTTCAGATTCTACTGCCTTAGCAAATTTAAATAATGATATATCATCATATTGTATGAACAGTTCATTTAATAATTATTATCCTGTTTGTGGTGAAATATGTCTAGCCAGATATTCAGGTAAGAATAAACTAAAAATTAGTTTAAAAAAACTACAAACATTAATACAGACAATTTTCAGTTTTAAAGTTCCCGGATTTAAGTTTTTCTTTCAAATATGAGGTATCAGAAAAATCAAAAATATGAATATTAATCGCAATAAATATGAGGGTAATCCAGAAATTAAGTTCCGTTTTCCATTTTCGCTGCGGAATAGCTGTGTTTGTTAGTTCGAGCATGCGTGTTCTGTCTGCTGAGTCATAGGCAAGCGAGGAAAGTCATTTTCTGATTGCTGACTTATGCGGCGCCTGATTGGTGAGAGTTTAAAATGTTTAAAACAATCGAGTATCCCGCCTCATGCGGTCATCCGATTTCTCAATGCAAGGAACACCAAAGCTTGTGAAATTTACAGACAAATTTGTGAAGTTTACAGACCCAATGTGATGAGCGATTCCATGGTCAGAAGGTGAGTGCGGCGCTTCAATGAAGGATGTGAAAATGTTCATGATAACAAACGAAGTGGGTGGCCATCTCTGATTGATGCAGATTTGATTGCAGCAGTTAATATGAAGATTATGGAGAACAGATGTTTCACCATAATTACACTTTCCCTGCAAATTCCTCAGATTTCCAGGTCACTTCTGCATGAGATTGTGTCCGAAAAACTGAAATTCCGAAAACTGTGTTCTCGGTGGGTTCCTCACAATCTGACAGAACAGCAGAGATTGAAACGTCAGGCCAGTGCTCTAGACTTCCTGACATGGTACAACGAAGAGGGAGATGCCTTCTTAAACCGGATCGTCACTGGTGATGAGACCTGGGTGTGTCACGTAACCCCAGAATCCAAACTGCAATTGATGGAATGGAGGCTCACGTCATCACCAATAAAGACAAAAGCCAAGCCACTAATCATGTGTCGCAAATTGATGTGTACAGTGTTTTGGGATGAACACGGCATTTTGCTGGTGGATTTCATGGCATGTGGACAAACAATCAACTCGGCACGTTATTGCGAGATGCTTAGAAAACTGTGTCACGCAATACAGAACAAGCATCGTGGCATGCTTCGGGATGGAATTTTGCTCATTCATGACAATGCATGACCACACACTGCAAATGACACGCAACAATGCCTTATGGAGTTGCAATGGGAAATGTTTGACCACCCTCCCTACAGCCCGGATCTCGCACCAAGTGACTTTTATCTTTTCAAGCACCTGAAGTCCTTTCTTGCTGGCAAGCAGTTCCGGGACGACGACGAGATCAGATCCGTTGTTACCCAATGGTTGCAATCACAGGTGGCATCGTTCTTTAATGAAGGCATCCAAACATTCGTGCTCCGCTATGATAAATGCCTAAACAATGGTGGTACCTATGTCGAAAAATAGTCTGACCATTGTAGTTCATTATTTAATAAATGTTTGTTCCAAATGATTGTTCCCTTTTTTCTTTGTTTTACTAAACGGAACTTACATTCTGGATTACCCTCGTAAATTGTAAGCATTTATAAAAAGGCATTTAAACCCATTTAAATAGGAATACAATACAGTAATTAGCAGAAACAATTAGTTTTGTAGCAGAAACTCCATTGTCTGCATTGAAATTGGAAAATTCAAAATGGTGGCCAAGAAGCGGAAGTACAGCAATACTTTGCATAGTCCAGTTTCAAAAAGTCCGGCTTCACTATAGTCCTGATTGTAATTGTTAATAAAAAATTTTTAATTTACTTTATTTTTTTAGATTAAATACGAAATGTAAGTGTGCTTGCTACTTCTACCTATATATGACTTGAATAACCATTATTTGATGAGCTGAGACAAGCAGACAGCTGCTCCAATGTTGCCAAATTTATCTTAACAACATTTGTTATAGTGCCTCTCTCTCAAGTGCATACGTGAATTACTCGATCATTTGCATAATTTTTAAATTATAATTCCACATTTGATTGTTTTGTGACTTAAATGTTTTATTAACAATCATGAGTTCTAAAAGAAAATGTGAGTCTAGTTCAATACCAAATTGTAATTATGTGTGTCATGCCATAATACAGGTCTGCTTCGAACTTTTGAAATCAAAAGTTTTCTATTAATGCTGCTGGAATTCATTACTTAAGTTCCACAAGAACAGACTTATCACCTGAGAGAGTCATTCAAGCACTTAGTGATTGGTTGCAATCACTTTACATCAGTCTGGCAAGTTCATTGAAAACCTGTGTGTTTGAAATTGACTTTTGTTGCCAGTTACAAAAAAACTTGCTCTGTCGCTTACCAGTATGGCCGTACCCTTACGTAAAGTGCTGTTCTGCATGTGGAATAGTGCCGATCGGCCAACTTGGAGAAAGCAAATGCATTCACCTGCCAGTGCAAGCCATCTTTATCTATTCGTCTTTATGGGCTCAGACCCATCTTCTGCCCCCTTCTACTGTCTATTATAAATCTTTATAAAAGATTTTAATGTTTAATATGTAAAGAAATAATTATTAATGTAAGAATTTATGATTTAAAAAAACATAAATACAAATCGAAAATTTCTTGAAACCAATCATAATTTTTCCCATTGATTATTTACCCCAAACATTCCAGTTTCATTTAGTCCAGTAAGAAAGAAGAATTAATTAACCGGACTATGTGAGGTGTTCCTGTAGTGTGTTCTCTGGTTTTCTCAGCATAATATGTAAATTAACTTCTATTTTCAAATTGTTCTTAAGATAGTAGTTTATCTATATGAAAGCTCATCTGTTTTATCTGTCAATAATAATAAATTATTCTTGAATATGACAGATTTCTTTATTATTATAATTTGCTTCATTTTAAAAAGTTATATTTTCATTTATTTAGATAAATAAATCATTGTTGTAACATGTTACTGATTTTGTTGACCTTTTATTTAATTTTATCATCATCAGATTTCCTTGTTGAGAATAGAATTTCGGTTTTAACATTGTCTATGGGAAATTGATTCTTGGTTTATGAGTTCTTATTTAATGAACTCATAAACCAAAAATCAGTTATGAGCTAACTATTGCTAGAATTCACTCTAGCAATGATTAGCTCAAAAAGGCAAAAATTCACCTGTAAAATTGAGAATTATTAATACAGTAGCATTGGAATACAAATCATGTTAAATTATAAATATTGTTAGTCTATAAATTTTCTAAATTATCAATTTACAGTTGAAGTTTAGAATCAATAAAATATAATAAAAGTTAACACAACTTCTTTACTACGCTGCTCCATAATTTCGACACACTAGTATAATAGTAAAATTTCAGCTCACTTTGGCAGGATGTAAACGCAATCCGTACAAGTTAAAAACCAACGGATTCACTAAAGTGCACTTTCGGCTCACCCGAGCCCTCCTCAGTAGTTCGACCTTTTTTAGGTCGAACTACTGAGGAGGGCTCGGGTGAGCCGAAAGTGCACTTTAGTGAATCCGTTGGTTTTTAACTTGTACGGATTGCGTTTACATCCTGCCAAAGTGAGCTGAAATTTTACTATTATACTAGTGTATAATAAAAGTTACATTTTCAATGTTTTCTGTAGATACAAAAAAATTTCCCAAGCACCATGAGTTAAATCTATACCATTTTTGAGATATATAAATATTTTCCTATATATATAAGGCAAGTTCAAATGAAACCTGTTGAAGATAGGAGTAGCCATTGGACAAAGAAGAAAGGAAAAACGAAACACAAGCAAATAAAAAGAGTAATATTTAATGAAGCTTATTGCATACAATATTTCTCAGAAGTCATCACCCATGGCATTTAGGCAGGCATTCCATTGTTTGGGTAGGCAGTAAATTCCAACCACAAAGAAAGATTTCAGTTGCTGCTTGAACAAATCATTAACTTCATCTATTATGGTCTCATTGGTGTCAAATCTTTGTCCTTTTAGAAATTTCTTTAATTGTCCAAAAAGGTGAAAGTCACAGAATCACAAATCTGGGCTGTATGCAGGATGTTAAAGATCTCCCATTTCCTATGGACTAGTGCATCAACAACAATCTTGGCAATATATGGCATGCATTGTCATGGAGAATGATGATTCCTGAAGAGAGCAGGCCAGATCACTTGTTTTTGACAGCCCTAGGTAGATTTTCGAGTGTTTGGGCATTCTAGTGGGCATTGATTGTGGCGTTGGAGTAACTCCAGTAAGATGGGTCCTGCACATTGAAGAATACAGTCAACATAATCTTTCTGGCTAACTGCTGAATTTTGAATTTCTCTGGCATGGGTGAACTAGCATTCTTCCACTGCATCTGACGGACTTTTCTTCTGGTTCAAAGTGGTGACACCATGTTTCATCTCCTGCCACTATGTGCCACAGTAATTGTTTGCCCTCATTGTAGTAGCACATCAAATGTTGCAAGCTGAGGCCCCATTGGAACCATTGGCTTGCATCCCTCATCCATTAAAAACTGAAGTACAGCTTGCATATCCTGCTTGACAGGCTTTCAATCATACCAGCCATCTTCAATGTTACGCCACACATTTAAAAATGATGCATGTGCACAATTTAAGAACACTGCGCATGCATCACACATACAGCTTTACTTTAACATCTGTGTAGTGGCGACACTCAGAGTAAGAACAGTTCTGCACTCTTGACCCCAAATGGAGAACTTTGACCTCTCACTCGATCAATCTCACTTTCCGATCAGCTTTTGGACCGTGCATACACGACCTCATCAACTTTGTCAATCTAACTATTCCACTGACCGTTCTACCTTGTAAATATATTGTTCTATAATCTTGTACTGTATATATTTTAATTAATATTGTTCGTGAATAAAAAATAAAAGTTTAAATAGATAGATCATCTTTTGTGTAACAATTTCATGACATTGGTGACATGAACATGATTATGGACAATCAGATTAAAATGAACCGAAGCCAGAAGCTGCCATCTTACTTGTCAATGTAAAGCCTCCACCGTTTTGGAAACTCGACCCTCACATTTGGTTCGGCCACTTAGGCCCAATTCTGAAACCACAGCATCATTGCAGATCAAACGAAGTACATCATCGTCACCAAGCTGCCGGACTCTGATAGGTACCGTACCATTAAACAAAGACTAATCTCCGTGTTTTTGGATTCCGAAACACAGCATACTCAAAGGCTACTAATGGAAATCGAGCTTGGAGACTGCAAGCTGTCACAACTCCTGTGCGAAATGAAGCACCTGACTGACAATAAGATCAGTGATGAGTTTTTGAAGATGCTGTGGCTTCAACGTCTGCCCATGGACATGCGGAGCATTCTGTCTGCTAGTAACGATGATCTCACTAAGCTAGTAACAACGGCAGACAAAATCTGGGAGTTAAAACCCATACCTTCTAATATAACACCAATATCGGCAAAACCGACACCTCAATGACACTCTAGAAGCCCTCCAAAAGCAAATATCTGAAATTTCAATCCAATTATCAGAATTAACTGAATGTAGACATCCCTCCAATCGACAATATTTTAGGCCAAGATATAAGATCAGATCACCCAATCGTTGATCTCGTCCCACCACTGGACTATGCTATTACCATTTGAAATTTGGAGAGGATGCCAGGAAATGTTTACTACCATGCAGTATGCCTCTTAAAAATCAACCTGTGAAGAATTTGGAAAACTAATTCCCCAACTCCTTCCAGTGACCAGGAATCAAGGGTAGAGCTGAGTCGCCTATTTATCAGTGATAAGGAATCAGCCACCATCTTCCTCATAGATACTGGGGCAGAAATCTCTGTTGTTCCACCTACAATGCATGAAAAAAGACACACAAAAAAATACGAACTTTACGCAGCCAATGATACAAAGATAAAAACGTACAGACAGAAACTGTTGATAATACGACTTGACCTTGGCTTAAGAAGAACGTTCAACTCGCTGTTTACCATAGCCAATGTTGGTAGGCCAATAATCGGCATAGGTTTTTTTGTCATACTTTAACTTATTGGTCAACAGTAAACGGCATTGCCTTATAGACAGATCAACTTCACTTTCCACCAACAGCACTTTTTGCCCATATGCCAAGCCCCAAGTCAGCAGCAAAGTACAACAAAATTCATACTTAGAAATTGTCCGAAAAATTTCCTGACTTGTTGAGACCAAAACTAGCAAACACCAAACTACAAAATCACAATATAGTTCATTATATTGAAACCAAAGGTCCACCAGTATCTTCCAAGGCCAGGAGACTTTTTGCAGAGAAATTAAAAGCAGCACGGAAAGAATTTGAGTACATGCTCCAACAAGGCTTATGCAGACCTGCAAAGTCGCGAATTCTAACGAAGATCAATAATACTAATTACAAACAAAACCTAATGGTCTAACGACTCTGCAATCCAGAGTTCGGCCTGAGCTCAGGTCTTTAACCAATTTCTAACTTAAAAATAATTAACTTCAAAACAATCTAACAACAATGTAACGTATAATCGATGAAATGAAACCGGAAATCGGAACTTACAACTAAAAGTACTGATTAAGTGTTAGAACTAGAACAAACAACAATGTTAGAAAACTTATGCTAATAAATTGAAGAAAAATTCTCAAACAAGTTAGATAATAAAAAATATAAATTTATTAGACTCGAAACACTTACAAAAGTGTTAATAAATGCTTTATTGGAACTATAATAAAGCAACAATAAATTAATCAATAAACTGGTTTAATCCAACTCAAATATCAACAATCAATTATTCACAAGAAAAGAACCTTAAATACTACTTAAATTCTACTATCTCCACCACCGATACAAACTTCAAACAATCTTCGATCTTTACAAAAAGAATCTTTACAAAAGAAACTCAAATGTCATTTCGCCAACTTATGTTGATACAACACCTCGGTGAATCGTTGATTGCTTCTGCTTTTATATAAAAGAATCTTTACAAAAGAAACTCAAATGTCACTTCGCCAACTTATGTTGATACAACACCTCGGTGAATCGTTGATTGCTTCTGCTTTTATATCTGAATGACGTACAGTCCCGTGTTGCTTCATTTACATAATTATACGTAACATGTTTAAATCTATTAGTTTTACAGAGTAGTCAATTCATGTCATCCTTTTTACAATTTAATTATATACAAACAAAAATCAAAATACGACATATTCTTTAATGTCGTGAGCCATGGCTGGCCAATAGCACCTTTGCTGCACCTTTTTCATAGTTTTTCGGACACCCAGATGACCGGGGCAGTCGGATGATCATGTAATTCTTGTAAAACAGCATTTCTAAGAATTTTAGGGATCACGGGTCTAAATCCTCCAGATTGATCTGTTTTTCTGGTATAATACAAAATGTCATTAGTCAAGGTATAATATCTTGACTTACCTGCTATTTCTGTGGCTAATGTTGGGTCTTGAGGTAGACTGCCGGTTGCTAAATATTCATATAATCCTCTCCACTCGTCGTCATTTTGTTGCTCATTAATTAATTCATCTCTTCCGGAAATGGAGAGGATGGCGCATATGTGGGAACAGTAGTCATCTTCCTTTTCATTGTTATCAGTTGTGTTGGGAGACCTGGAGAGTGTGTCTGCTAGCTAATTCTCTGTTCCCTTGGTGTGTTTTTCTGAAAAATTAAATTCCTGTAATCGTAATGCCCATCTCATTAGCCTACCTGTGAGATTGGTTGAACTCTGTAACCATTTTAGAGCAGCGTGATCGATTACGACAATGAATTTGATGCTGTCGAGATACCTGAGGAACTTCTCGACAGCCCACACAACAGCCAGACACTAATTCCGTGGTAGAATAATTTTGTTCAGCTTTGTTTAAGGTTCTGCTAGCATATGCAATTACTCCCTTCTGGCACAACACTTCTCCTAAGCCAACTCCACTTACATCCATATGTAATGTATATTGTTCTCCTTCTTTCAGTAACTGTAATATTGGAGCAGATACGAGGGCTTGTTTCAATGCTTCAAAGGCCTTTTGTTATACTTCCGTCCAGGACCACCTAGTTCTTTTTCTTGGTATAGCGGTTCAGTGATAGTAGCATAATTTGGAATGAATTGGCTATACCAACTACACATTCCTAAAAAGGTGCTTAATTGTTTAGTGTTTTTGGGAGTTTCAAATTTACTTACAGCTTTGACCTTATCTGACTCTGTCATGATCCCTGCATTATTGATCTTGAACCCCAGGTAATGTACGTCTGGTCTGCAGAAATGACTTTTGGATAACTTTATGATCAATCCGGCCCTTGATAATCTTTCCAGTACCGTGCTGATATGTTTTTGGTGTTCTGTAAAAGTGGAAGAGTAAATAATAATATCGTCTAGATATACTTCACAAAAAGTGCCTTTCACATCTCGTAAAACTTCATTCATTAGTCTCTGGAATGTGACTGGGGCATTTTTAAGCCCAAAGTGCATCACTAGAAATTGGTATAGCCCTTGGTTGGTAATGAAGGCGGTCTTCTCCCTATCTTCGGCCCTTATGGGAACTTGCCAGTATTCCACAGATAAATCGAGATTGGAGATGAATTTTGCATCTTTAAGTGATTTCATTAATTCGGAAATGATAGGAAGAAGAAATTTATCAGTAACAGTTACCTGTTTTAATTTGCAGTAGTCAGTGCACAATCTCCAGTCTCCTGTTTTCTTTTTCACCATTATGACTGGCGATACCCACGGTGACTTAGATGGTTCAATAATTCCGTCCTTTTTCATTTCCTCAATTTGCCTATTAATTTCGTTTAATTTTACCGGCGAGTAACTATATGGTTTACTGGCAACCGGTTTCACATCTTTCGTATCAATTGCATGCTCCACCATGTTGGTTAGTCCTGGCTTATCATTAAAAATTTGCAGAAATTGTAATAAAGTGTCTTTTAATTGGACTAATCTGTCTTTTTCCAGTGGATTCTGTAGATCAGCCAAAATAGTGTCACTATCTTTTTCTTTCTCGTCGTCATCGACTTTGAGTTCTAATTCGGCCTCTTCAAAATTTACCATGACACAATGTTTTCGGACGAAATCAAGTCCCAATAAACATGGCACCACCAAATCTGGTGCAACCATACAATTTTGTTTTAGCGTGATATTATTAACCTTCAATACTGCTGTGAAACGTCCTAAAGTTCTATATTCTTCTCCTTGTATGGCTAACTGTACCTTCGGACCTGGGTAGAGGTGAATTTGTGGATTCTTCCTTACAATTTTCTTCCACACATTTTTACTAATGGCAGTGTCATCGGCTTCAGTATCTATACGAGCATTTACAATAATGTTATTAATAAAGATAGAAATGAATGGCAAATTTGTCTTACTTGTAATTGATAGTCCAACAAAGGAGGTTTTTTTCTATTGTAGAGGCACAAGCCTCTCTTTTAGTTTCCCTGACGCTGCTGATTTCTACTAGGTTGATAAGTTTGATTACGTGTATTACTATTAGATGGCCTGTTGTCCTTCTATGGGCAATCCCTCAAAAAATGGCCCCAATTCTTGCAGTTGTAACACTGAATAGATGACATTCTATTAGTGTTAGGCTTTGAGGTGCGTGGTGAATTTTGTGGTGGTACCTGTGGTCGATTTTGCTCACCATGATTTCGTTGGGTGTAACTTATTTTTCAAGGGGCCTGGGTATTTGCACACTGAGCACGAGGAGCCTCTGGTTGTCTACGGAACAAGTATTGTTTAGCTGCTCGAATAGTCTCATCAATTGTCGGGAGGTGCCTATTTTTTAAGAACTCTCGCATATTCAGAGGCATCTGCGAGATCAAGCACTGGATTATTTCGGTGTCGGCAGCTAATGGTCTCCATCTTCGGTATAGTTGTACAGTGTCCAATTGGAAACTTTCCACATCTCCTCGACCATCATAAGTTCGATTAAATACTTGTTTAATTAGAGCCATCTCATCTATCAAAGGAGAATACAATGCCATTAAACGATGTTTGAAATAAGACCAAACTCTACTGTCTTTTCTAAGTCTACCTTCTGTTCGCCACCATTTGGCCAGTTGCCTTCGAGTTGTCCAGCAGCTACATCAACTCATCTTTCTTGTGGTATTTCCTAGGTAATTAAATAATGTTCTATATCAACAAAGAAATCAATTATATTGGTCTTGCATACACATATGCATACAAGTATTGAGTTTATTGTGCAATTTTTTTACTTGTCAATCAGTTTTTGTAGCATCTAAGCTATACTATAATATGTACAAGTTTCATTATTTGGTTTTTTAAATTTTCATTTTTATATTTTTTCTTAATGAATATTAAACTTTCAATATTGTTAAATGCATGAAATCTTTAAAAAATTTCATTTAATCACCATTTAAGGAATATTAATTTGTTTATTAGTTAGAATTTAATACATTCTGAGTAACAAGATTATTTATCAAATACAGAAAATTTTATAATTGTCTCATGTAATTTACTTGGTGTCTTTTTGTCTGTCAGAGTGTCTGTTAAATATGTCAATAACAAAATATTGCAGAGCATTTAAATTTCTCATAATTCTTGAAATCTCTTTTTAGACCTATTACAAGATGACAGTGTTTTAAAATGTTTTAAGTTTTATATATTTGAAATCATTTGTAGTACATGAAAGGTATTATATTCATCTGAGTTTTATTTTTTTTATGACTATAATATTACTTTCCATCAATAAAAACTATACATATATTTTTACTTAATTATTTTTAGATGATGGTTTATGGTATAGAGCAGTTCCTTTAAAAATTATCAGAGGGAAACTTCAAGTTATTTTTCTAGATTTTGGAAATGTAGAAATCCTAGATTTTGAAGATACAAGACAAATGATTCCTCGATTTATGGAACTTCCAATTCAAGCAGTACATTGCATGCTATCAGGTTATAATTAATTTTAATTGTTAAATATATTTAAAAATTTTATTTAGATATATAAATCAATTTAATATATAGATAGTCCTTGACTTATAACGGGAGTTTGGTTCCAAGAATTTCAAACCCTGCTATTATAATTTGGAAGTTTGAAAATGCTCAAAATTTATGGACTGTTTATACTAATATTTATTATTGCATTCATTCCACTTTATTATAATAAACTTAACAAACACAAAAAGGATGCTTCTGTATATCAGATCATTGTGTCAGAGAATTGAACCCAAGTCAATTGCATTGACCAGAAAAAAATTTATCAATGACATTGCCACCATAAGTATGAGTTTGTTGTAAGTCAAACACTATCTTACTCTATCATAAAATTAGCACATAATGATATTTATTTTAAATATTTTATAAGAATTTTAATGGAAGTTTTAACTTCAGTTAAAAAAAAAAAAAAGATACAGGCATACCTTGCTTTATGATGCTTTGCTAATATGATAAATAATAATCTCAATTATATTCCATGTTTATATATCTCAAAATGAAAATTATCTATAAAATAATACTTAGAATAGATATATAAAACATAAATTAACATAAGAAATTCACAAGCACTTTAAGCAAGTAAAATCAGGGGCAGATTTAGGCATGGTCTTTATGGGCTGCAGCCCAGGGCCCCATTCAATCAGAGGGCCCCATTTGCAATCAAAAAAATAAAAATAAAAAACAGTTTAAATTAATGAATAAATTATACAAAATTTTTTCGGGCAGGATTCAAGATTATCTGCCATGAGTTTTCACAATCCATCAGCAATACGACGTACCAAAGTCAAATCATCACGCCATGTAGCAGTCCAGTGTGTCATCACATAATTGTACCTGGATGGTATATTGTATATAAGGGTAGCGCTGCGAAAATTCATGGCAGGTAATCTGGAATCTTGCCATGGGGATGCAAATTTAGCTCCTCTAAAGTGTGTTAGTTTAGTGTAACTCTCACCGTCAGGTTAATTTGGGTTAATTTAGTAGGTCAAACAGTGTTAACCCAGAGCCCCCAAAGTTAACGGTCCGCCTCTGAGTAAAATACACAATTTATTATTAGATATTTAGTACAAATTGTGCATTTTTCCTGCTTAAAGTGCTTGCAGATTTTTTGTATTTCTTAGAGGACTTCATAGTTTATGATTATAAAATAACAGACACAGGTCATCTGGAGCCATCTTGATAAACTGAAGATGTGAGACCTGAAATCAAACCTGGATCGTCCAAAGTGATGTCATTACTTTAAAATGTGGCCATCTGGCTGAGTTTTTTTAGGCCTAGCACTATTGTGCACTTACTGTAATATGACCCGATGTCCCAGATTATGCAGGACTGTCTCAGATTTGAGTTGTCTATCTAGCAATGAAAACTATCCTGGAAAGTGTCCCAGATTGGACATATGACCTTTTTAACATTTTCACAATGGTACAAAGTTGCTGTTTCCTCTACTTCATATTAAATGGCACTATTGTTGTTGTGAAGTGGTCTCTACCTCACAACAACAATCACTCCTTTGGGTTTAATATAATTATAAAATTTCGTAAAAAATTTAGTTAAAATAGAAAAAAAATATATAAATAATTAATAAAGATTAATCATTTTAACGGATGAGGAACTTCAAACAAGGAACATTAGTTCTTCCTCCAGAAAACTGTGAGAAGTTCCTTCTTGCTGGAGAGAGAAGATAAATACAATGAGTTCTGTGTCTAAAAAAAAGAGAAAGATTAGTCAGAACCAGAGTCAGAAGTTAATTTTTTTTTTAGAGAAGTGAACAAGACAACATTCTATCATTAATTTACAAAATTTGATGAAGGGAACTCAACTTGTTTTGTTAGAGGTCAGTCAACAGAAATGATAGATGTAAAAAATTTAGTTAAAATAGAAAAAAAATATATAAATAATTAATAAAGATTAATCATTTTAACGGATGAGGAACTTCAAACAAGGAACATTAGTTCTTCCTCCAGAAAACTGTGAGAAGTTCCTTCTTGCTGGAGAGGGAGGAACTTCGAACAAGGAACATTAGTTCTTCCTCCAGAAAACTGTGAGAAGTTCCTTCTTGCTGGAGAGCGAAGATAAATACAATGAGTTCTGTGTCTAAAAAAAAGAGAAAGATTAGTCAGAACCAGAGTCAGAAGTTAATTTTTTTTTTAGAGAAGTGAACAAGACAACATTCTATCATTAATTTACAAAATTTGATGAAGGGAAGAAAAGTGAACAAGACAACATCCTATCATTAATTTACAAATTTGATGAAGGGAACTCAACTTGTTTTGTTAGAGGTCAGTCAACAGAAATGATAGATGACAACAACAAAAAACGGCAATGGCAGTTGATTATGACGACAGCCAATGAATATGTGGAACTGTATAATGAACTATGGAATTGTGCATAGTGAAACCAATAATCTGTGCACGTAGACAGATTATTGGTTAAGTTGAGATGACTTAAAATAATGTGAAGGTGTTTTTAAGCTTTTATATACCATAGCAAATGATAAAAAGACTGATTTGCTTTATAACAATGGTCTAGAACAGGGGTTCTTAACCAGGGGATATGGGACTCAATGTCTAAAGTATTGATACAATAAATTCAAGCTGTTGACATATTTGGAAGTTATACCTGGCAACTAATATAAGGAATGGTGAATACTTCAACAGTCAGTGAAGGTGGCATGGGACAATTGGATAATCCACTGGGGGTCTGGAGTCATCAAAAGATTAAGAACCCCTGGTCTAGAATGTAACTGCTACAATAACAAGGTATGCCTGTACTGTTAACTAATTTTTTTACCTTTTGATAATATTGATTGTAAGTTATTTTGCCTTCTGCAGTTTCAAAACTATCTACAGGACTTTTACACCAATCAATGTCATCAATACGATACGTTTTGTTGTTATATCTAATTTCAAAATATTAATTTTATTTAATAAAATACATAATTCTTTTAAATATGAAAAGTTAAATATCTAATAATATAATTAAGTATTCTATACATTATAATCAATAAAATTATATAATGCGAAGTAAATAAATATACTACTATATTCTATAATTTTCATTTTAAAAATATAGATTTTTAAATTATCGGCAAAACATATGGAGAATAGTTTAAGCTTGTGATATTCATTATTATATTAATACATAGAGTGACTATTCATCCCAGATTTTCTGGGATAACCTTGGATATCGATACATTGTCCCACAACAATAAATCTTCAAGAAAATGTCCAATTCTAAAAATCATCCCATTTTCAAGATGCAAGATTTTTATTTTTTGAAATTTCTAACAGATATCAGCAATTTGATTTAAATTTGGCAGAGGTATTACCCTTAAGAGGAAATACATTTGTGGTATTCATCAAATTATATTGATATTTTATACCACTATATAATCTTATTGATCATAAATATTATAAATATAAAACAATTTGCATCTGCATGATAATGTTCTATACAAATCAATTTTATACAAAAATAAGTGATTTGTTATATAAATTGAATTATTTTCTTGCTTGAGTTCAACAAATGGCACAAGTGTATTTTTGTATTTATACTTGGACAATAAAATATCTATTCCAGGCCCAAACCTTGACATTAAATAATCTCTCTTAATCTCTTACTTAATTGCTTGCTTGAGTTCAACAAATGGCACAAATGTATTTTTGTATTTATACTTGGACAATCAGATATCTATTCCAGGCCCAAACCTTGACATTAAATAATCTCTCTTAATCTCTTACTTGATATATTTTATTTTTTTTTTGTTTTTGTCAAAACACAAAAAGAAAAGTAAATTTAATAAAAGATAAAATATTCAGAATCAAAATAATTGTTAAGAATAGTATATATCTATGGTGGCCAAATTGTTGTGGCTCCATACCATGAAAGTCAATAATTAATATAGTACAAATACTTAATTAAAAATATAATATATATTTGTAATTTGTTTATTAATTGTAAACATTAGTATGCATCTATATGAAATAAATGCATGTGAAATATATAATAAACAATTTTTGAAACCACTGTTAAGATTACAAAAAACATGCACTCTCATTGACTCAAAAAGAAACTGATTGCAACTCAACTATTTAAGATTCTCCTATATGGTTCTTAATGACATGAAACTTGGACATCCCTGGTATATATAAATAAGCAAATATCCCAGTTTTTATTGTTCATATCAATATCCTGGAAAACATTCCAGATTTTAAAATCTGTTCTGTTTTCAAGATGGAAGATTTTTTTTTAAATTTCACAGAAAATCAGTTGCATTTAGTAACATTGCTCAAAACAAGTCAAATCAGCATCATCAAGTACATACACATACATGCCAAAAGTAAATTCAAATGTAGTACACTGTTTATCGTTATCCTGCTTCTAGTACTGTTTTACTTGACCATTTATAAGGAGCAAACTCATAACAGCTTAAAGGAGGAAAAATAACTAATTGGAGTGCTTTCAGCCAAAAAATTCAGCTCTCTTCGATAACATATAAAAATTCAACAATATACCAATAAATACCCAAGAATGTTTTTGAAATTCTATTGCTGTAGCAATCTAAAGATAACAAAAATATACAGGTCACATAACATATTAAATGAGATCAAACAGCTTTATATACATTAAATAGGAATGTTAACTAGAATATTAAAATTGAAAACAAACAAATATTAAAAACTTTTTTAACAGAAGAGCTTAGCTCTTAATTCTAATACATTGACAAACATTAATATTTACTACATCAGGTCCACATCTGGCTAATGGAGCCTTTTCTATTTTATTTATAAAATTAAGTCCCTTAGATATATTTCTTAAATATTTGAACAACCTTTGCCACTTTTCCTCTTATAAGATTTTACAATTTTTGATAAGTTTTGCTTCTTCCGAGATGACAACTTCATCAAGATTCTTTGGGGGACAGATATTTTTCGTAATTTATTCTGTATGTTGATTTTGTCAGTTTGTATATTATTTTTGTTTCTTCTTCTTCTTGGGATGCCCTTCTTAATGTTCTTCCATGCAATATTTACTACTATAATTACCGTATATATTCGAATATAAGCCGATCCGTGTATAAGACTACACCTAGACTTTAGCACTTAAAATTCGATAAAAATTTGAAAACGGTAAATTACGCGATCTTTGATTTTTAGTTACAGATATATTAATACCATTTGCCAAAATAAATATTTTGTTGAAATTTTAAATATATGCATATAAAATAAATTATTATAATGCAAACAACAATATATAATTTAAAAGGTAAAATTTTAAGATACCCGAAGCGATCAAGTGCGTTGCACCGCTGATTCCAACCTGCATTTATATAAGTGCATCAGATAGGTGACGCCGGGCTGCCTGATGCGCAGCGACGCAGAAATTCTTGACAATAATAAGCATCTACTCAGATGGCTCCAAGACAGAAAAACACATAGGTGCAGCTTTCGTGGTATTAAATCAGAAGGATATGGTTTTGTACCAAGCCTACTACAAACTACATCCGAAATGTTCTATACTTCAAGCCAAACTCTTCACTGTCTACAAAGGTATTAACTACATTAAAAACCATCTACTTAACTCCTCTCCACCAACTCAAATTATCACTGTCTTGAAACTAATTAACAGACCCAACATTCATCATCCATTCAGTATTAACATCAGTAAAGAACTTACCAAACATATTAATAACAGGTCTCCTTATGTTGGACTGCTGGACATAGTGGGGTCAAGGGAAATGAATTAGCCAACAAACTCGCCAAAAAGATACAAAATGTAAACACCAACTTCAGTTACAGTAAAATCCCTCTCAGCAGGTTAAAAAGAGAAATCAAACTTCTTACCATCTTAAAATGGCAAGAGAGATGGAACAACACTGGAAGATTAACCTTTGAGTTCTTCCTAGATGTTAATCAGAGACTAAACAACCACCACTATTCTCCAAACTTTCACAGCACACAAGTCCTCACAGGACACTAACTTTTTACCTTATCTCACACGGTTTGGACTAGCGAACTCTTCTACCTGTACCTGTGATAATAGCAATGTTCAAGACATCATACATCTTTTCCACTGCAATAAATTTAACAGTGAAAGACAACAAATTGAAACACAAGCAATAATGGACAGTCAAAACTGGCCGTGTCAGCTTAAGTGGTTTACTGAAACTCTACGTGCCTTCCAACTCCTTCAATTATCAACACGGGCGCAACTATAAACCAACAATAATTCTCATCTGACCTTCCACTCCCCTTCTCCTACCCTGGTCAACCTACTGTGTAGTACTTCCTCAACTTCTCTTGCAGCTTGACCCTCCAAGTTCCACCTTCCTGAACCACAACTGCGAAGAACCCTGGACTTCAGAAACCCTGTGCTACAGTGTTCTTCCTTTACAAACTAAGGACGCACCACTTAGTGCCTATTAGGACTTCACACCAATCTTGGCTAGATTAGCTGCAACTTCAGGCAAATACCTAGTCCTTAGTATTATTATACTTCCAGGACTATTGACATTCAGTAAGTTATGGTTTTACTTATTACTTCAATTTCTCCAGCCAAACGCTCAATAAGTTATGGTTTTGCTTATTACTTCAATTTCTCCAGCCAAAAAAAAGTTGATTTTTTTGATCCCATGTATAAGCCGACCCCCCTACTTCAGAAATTTATTTTTGAGAAAAAAAATCGGCTTATACACGAGTATATACGGTAGCTTGATTTTAAAGGCTATGTTTTCATTTCTTTAGATAAATAAATCATTGTTTAATGATAAACAATTTGCTGGCCTTTATTTAATATTTGGTTTAAATTTCATTTTTGAGAATGGAATTCTGTTTTAGTATTATGTCTATGAGAAGTAAATTCCTGGTTTATGAGTTCTTGCTTTCTAAGCACCCTTCAAAAATGAATTAATTCATAAAAATGAGGATTACTTGTATTCTATTTGTAAAATTGCTCAATTTCATCAATCAATGAATAATATGATTTTAAATAAGTTTTATCTGACACCTTCAACTGTTGTAATCTGTCATATTGAAAAAATATCATTTACCATTTCTAACAACACACAATATTCAGAATAAAATAAAATCAGTTCACAACTTGTATTGGCATAAATTGACATTAAAAGTATACAGTCTTCTTCCTTGGACAATCAAGGACATTGTATAATACTTTTATGATTTGTTATTTAACAATGTTTTTAAAACTCATTTAAAATTCTATTAGTTAAAACATAATTAAATTACCTTGTCATCACTATATTTCCAATCAATTCTTTTATACAAGCATCAATATAATTTTTTCTTCTGCCAGATTTTTCTTTAATACTTTTCATTTGATCTAAAACAGTATCCAAGTGAAGCACTTTATGAACTGTATTAACAACCATCATTAATCCAGATTCAAATTCTCTTATTGCTGTAAGCACACCCTTCCACACCTCAATACTATTAAAAAAAAATCAATATATTAATATAAATTAATTCATAAAATTTAAATTAAATGCCAATAAAAATCTGGATGTTTTAAAGAAGTTTACAATTTTGTTGGGCCACATGTGGCCTGTAGATTGGACAGCCCTGGTCTATACATTCAATTAATATATGTTTTTATATGATGATTATTAAAAGTAGAAGTCAACAAAACATTTAACATCGATTTGTAACTGAAACTGATACGTTTTATAAAGACACACAAAACTTTAAACAGAAAGCTTTTTAATTTCAAATTTGTTTCAGAAATTAATTTAAAAAATTTAAGTTTACAGATTGTATATGTTATTTTATAACAACAGGCTGAATTTGAATCCCTCCCTTTCTTTATAATTTATTTCAAAACAATATACTACAGTCAAGCAACATTAATTTGGCAGTAAATGAAACACAGGCTATACTAGAGTACAGATTTTTGCTTCCAATTTTCTCAGTCCCCAGAATAATAATAAAGGATTAAAGTGGTTAAAATATTATGAATATTTTCAGAGAGCTGTTTAAATGTAAAAGCAATGAATGGATATATGAGCGGGGGCAAGCGAATGGTCCAGTCCTATCCAGCAAGATCTGGTTCAGAAAAAAAATGAAAAGTACTGGTTAAGGCTGTTTTTGAGACTATGTGAAGGTGATATCTGGAGGACTTTATGAGATCACAGATGGTAAGGAAAAAGTAACTACAACTTCATAATTTAATACATATTAGTAATAACCTTGTAAACAATAATTTAATTATAAGCCTAAAATAGTATTCTCATATATGTTTATTTGAACTGAATAATATTCTCAATTAATTTAGATAACTGACAAACTATTGCCAAGTCCAGATACAAGCATGGGCTATATGGGGTTGAGCACAGAGCCCCACAATCAAATATAAAAAAGGTACATACATATACATATATAATTAATAACTTAATTGCATAAAATATTAAATTTTATAAAATTATTTTTTAAGTAAATTGTATGAATGAAATCATATACAAACATATACGAGGTGTTATCGGAAAGTTCCCGGACTGGCTCCATTGCGAATTCCCAGGTGCAAAGAAAACAGGAAAGTACGTCAAGGTCACATGGCTGCAAGTCTTTTCGATCATTCGATCACGTGACAATGTGCTGTGAACTCGTACTAATTTTATAGAAGGGATTTTTTTAAATGCTACTTTCATTCACTCTGTGATTGTGAAAATGAATCGTAAAATTGAGCAACGTGTTTGCATTAATTTTTGCATAAATCTTGGTAAATCTGCTACCGAAACGTTAGAAATGATTCGTAAAGCTTTTGGTGATTATTCCTTAAGCCGGACAATAGTTTTTGAATGGCATGCACGTTTTAAAGCTGGCCGATTGTCATTTTGAAGATGATGAACATTCTGGGCATCCAAGCACAAGCAAAACAACCGAAAATGTCAAAAGAATTCGTCAATTAATTCATGAAGACTGCTGTCTTACGATTTATAATCTTGCCAACAATGTTGGAATTAGTTATGGTGTTTGCCAAGAAATTTTAACAGAAAATCTGAACATGAGGCGCATTGCCGCGAAGTTTGTTTCTCGACTCTTGACAAACGATCAAAAGAAGCAACACACGAATGTTTGCCTTGAGCTTCATGAAAAAGTCAATGAAGACCCAATATACATCTCTAGGATTATAATGGGTGATGAAACTTGGATTTATGGTTATGATCCAGAAATCAAGCAACAAATGGATTGCTGCTCACAATGGAACCACAGTCTCTGAGACCGAAGAAAGCACGGCCAGTCTGGAGCTCAACAAAGAGCTTGCCAATTGCATTTTTTGACATCAAGGGGATTATTCACTGGAAATTTGTACCAGCTAACACAACGGTAAACTCTGACTTTTACTGTGAAGTTTTAAGGTGCTTAAGAGATGTCCGACGAAAAAGGCCGGAACTCTGGCGCAACCGCAATTGGCTCCATCATGACAACATGCCCGCCCAGGCATCGCTTAAAACCACGGCGTTTTTGACGAATAATAATATAGTTATCATTCCCCACTCTCCCTAATCACCTGATCTTGCTCCCTGCGATTTCTATTTGTTCCCCAAATTGAAATTGAAGCTGAAAGGATAACGTTTTGAGACTGTTTCGGACATTCAAAGAGAATCGCAGACAGTACTCGACAGCCTATGAGAAAAAGACTTCAGCAATGCGTTCGGAGCATGGAAAAGCCTCTGGGAACGTTGTACGAGTTCCCAAGGAAATTACTTTGAAGGAGATGGCAGCCCAAAATAAGAACTGTAAGCTAATTTTTTTTTCACCCAGTCTGGGAACTTTCCGATAGCACCTCATATAATTAATAACTTAACTGTATAAAATATTAAATTTTATAAAATTATTTTTATATAATAGTAAATTGTACGAATGAAATCATATACAAACAATTAAAATGCATATGATATTGTATAAGACAGTATAAGTTTATCAAAATTAAATAAATAATAATATTTTTTTTAATTTGGCTTATTCTCTATATTTTAACTCGTTTATTTTCTGAAATTACTGGATGGTAGCAACAAAGTTTATCAATATTTGATACTAACAAAATGCTTTTTTTGGTATCTGGAGTTGCATTTTTATACATTACTAACATATTAAAATAAAGCATTTTGAATAACTCTTTAAATAACAGCACTAGACTGCCAGTTGATTAGCAACACAAAAAAAAATTTTTTTTTTTGTGTTGCTAATCAATTGCAGTCCAGTGCTGCTATTTAAAGGATTATTATTAAAAAGCAGTTAGATGAAATAGTTATTTAGTATTTTGAAATATTGTATATACATATATAGGTATATACAGCAGTGGTTCTCAGCTAGTATGCGAGAGATCACTAAAGATACATATATAGTCTTGACTTCCCATTTCTTTAGATCAGGCATAAAACAAACTAAACATTGACATCTGGATATTCCTTTATCAGGAGAGCTAGCTAATTTTGTCAGACAAGCTATTTATGTTGCTGATAATGAAATTCTTGAATTTTGATTTTGGTGATATACATTTTTGAAAAAGTTGAGAATTGCTAATGTACAATATTCTCTATAAAATTTCCAATGTCCAGTATCTGATGTTGGAAGCCTAATTCTTTTCAATTTGTCTCATTAAATTATTGAAATCAATTTTATCTTCTTTCCTAAATCATTCAATAATTTCAATCTTAATTTAACTTTTTAAAAATAAATTAAAAATTTAAATGTTAACATTTTATTTAAATTTAAAGCTTTAAAATAACATGTTATCTTGCCTTACAGAATAGTTTTGTTTTCTTATAATTTTTGTGTTTCACAATGTTTTGACGATTTCAAATTTGAATAACTCGCAAACTAATCGTGAAACAAAGTTGAACATTTTACACAAGGTACAACATTTATTCAAGTTTACTTATGAAATAATACATCAGACAAATGACGACCATTCGCGGCTACACAATATTCGAGGCATTTCACTCAGTTTTTGAACACATCTTTCGTAATTGCTGGAGGAATTCTGGAAATTTCATTGCGAATTCGATCTTTTAACTGTTGCAAGCTTCTCGGCCAGTTGGAGTACTCTTGACTTCAAATAACCCTATAGGTAAAAGTCTGGCACAGTTAAATCAGGCGAGCGAGGCAGGACACACACAACAGATTCGCCATAGCGAAAATAGCACTCTGCCGCGAACGCACGATGTTGCTTCGACCAATATGCCATGATTACTCACCTGTATATGGGATGAAAATTGACACTCCGCACTACTAATAGACGGCCCCACCGTTGCTGTATCTTGTTTTTAGCGGGCGTTATTCAAATTTGAAATCGTCAAAACATTGTGAAACACCCTGTACTTTTATAGGAGTGCTTGTTTTGATTCTTATTTTTCAATATGCCACTCAAATGTACTTATCAAATTAATTTCATCAAATTTGTAAATGGTCTTATAACAACTAAACATTTATATTCAAACTTCATATAACAAATACATAATCATTCATCCTATTATAACTATTCTTGAAATCAATTAAAGCACAAATGTAGGAGATTAAAAACAATTTATTTGGAAAATAAATTGTTTTTAATCTCCTACATTTGTGCTTTGATTTCAAGAATTCATATAACAAATTTGTAATTGGTCAAATTAATAACATAAATTGCACAATACTTCAAATGGGTTTAATATCTCTACATTCAGCATAAGAAAAATTTTAGGTTACAAACTTTTAGGATTACAAACAAAACCCATAAACAAATTATGCTTGTAACTCCAAGGAAAACCTTTAAGCTTTAATCATTATTTTTTAAGGAATTAAGCAATGAAACTATTTTAGGAAATAGCAAAAAATTTAGAAACTTAAAAAAAAAACAAAAAGGCATGAAAATTATCAGAGTTAAATTGAAAAATATAAAGGTTCACTAGCAAAAATTTTTAAATTGTAAAGTTTGTAAATCAATAAATAGAAAGAAACTTTAGCATAAATATTTATAATTAATAAATGGAAATATGCAAACTCACTTGTGTTGTGGTATTTTAGTTACATCATGCTTATCAAAATAATAACGACCCATCAATGCAAACTGAAGATGCTGAAGATTTCTGGAATGTAAATTTATATTAGAAATTTTATTATTAGTAATACAATCAAACCTTTCTAAGTGGATCAGTTTCAGACTAACAAGGAATATCCACTTAACCAGTGTCAATAAATTAGCATGCATATAATATAGAAAAAACCATTTCTATAATCTATAACAAAATTTTTATCATCTATAAATAAATACAAGTACACGCATTAAAAATATTTCAAAAATCTATTTGTTATAGAAATAATTGGTAACTGATTTTTAAGTTAATTTTTGTTTTTTGAAATCTCAAATATGTATGACTTTGATTTATAAAAGGTATCACAACTATTTGCTTGTAAATAATTGAAAGCATTGGATACAGTGTTACGTGTCCATTATTGAAGGTGGTGGTTTCTGTTCAGTCATTTCTTCATTTTCCTCTGTTTCTTCAAAATCAAAATTTAATAGAGGCAGCATTAGCTCTTCCCTATCTATTTCTAAATCCTCATCAACAGCAATGTAGTTTTAAAAATCCAATTCCAGGTCACTAGGAATAAGAAAAATTATTTCTTATTCTGAAATTGTACATATTCCTGGCATAAACATTATTGTTACAAATCCTGATTCATTTAACTGATATTATCCACTTATGCAGTATCCACTTATCCAGACTCCTTAAACATTAAACTCTATGGAGTTAAAACAGGACTATGAGAATTTGATTTACTTAATCAGATTATCACTTATCTAGGATCCACTTAGAGAGGTTCGACTGTATTATAAAAGTTTATATCTTATATTATTATAATAAAAATTACAAATCTAATATGGTATTTATATTAATTATATAATAAAATTCTGTTTTTCTTCTGATTAATTATTATAAAGAAATATAATGCTGAAAGTATTTAACTGGCTTATTAAAACTTAAAAGATTGTCAATCATATTAAGTCCTTCTCATATAATTTACATAAACTCTTCTATTAGCTTCATTCTATTTTATATATATATATATGTATACATACTATATATATAGTCCGTAAAATTGAAAGTTTTACTGTATAGGGGGCAAGACTAGTCCGTAAAATCAAAGTAACATTTTTTTATAAACATTAATTAGCATTTTCAACATACCTGTACTAATTAATGTAACTTATGACTAAAAACTGTATTATTTTACATATAGTATTTTAAATTAAATTACATACATACATGTATATTAAATTTAGGTAAGTTGTTAAAATAAAAATGACGCATTATGCAATAAATGAGTGCTTTATTTTACAAATGCTGGATGTAGCTATACTGTAGACAGTTTATGCAAATATTGTATTAATATTATTTATTTTATTTTTTGGGATAGTGTCCGTGAAATCCGAAATCCGTAAAATCGAGGTTTTACTGTATATATACAGGGTGAACCAAAATGAACGCAACAGCAGCGAAAAAGTTAAAGTTAAAAATCGTATTTATATCAGCTGGTATGAAATAAGAATTCAGAAAAAATATCGAACGTTATTGTTTACACGGAATGAATACTCCAAACAAGAAAAAGTGCAGAAAATCGAAAAATAAAAAAAAGTTATAAACGGAATATAAACCAATGATGATAAACCAGAGTAAGATGCATCGACAGCCGCCGCCATGTTATTTCAGTCGCGCGACGCGTTTCATGTCATCACGTGATCAACACGATGACCCATCGCTTTATTCAAATTAGACGAAGTCGACACGCGCTACTTCGAACATTATCAAGTAGCGAACGCGTTTTTACTTATTTCATTTTCCAATATTAACTTATTTTCATAGTTTGTCAAATATCTTTTATATAAAAATGTCGAATAACATGTAATTATTATTTTACTTCTTTCAACGAAAGAAAAGCTGCCTGTTATGATACGTATTTAAAAAA
>AYEL01018953.1:0-12077 GCA_000484575.1 Olivierus martensii
TTTTTTTCGCTTGCAATGTTTTGTTTAACTCAAAACATAGATGGCAGTAGCAAACAATTTACTGTTTTATTGAGATTATCGTAAAAAATATTATCATACATGTTTAAATAGATGTTTTTCATAATAAAAATGTTTTTTTTCTGTACAATTTATTACTTATATTTTTAATCATATTGTGTATTTTTTATTTTATGTGACACTACATTATCGGCAGTATATATTTAGGATTATTCGCCATAAAAATCGCCGCGAATTATACGGCACTGCGGATTATGCGACGTTTTTTTTTTTACTCGAAAAAAAAAGGCTTTGCGGATAATACGCCGCTGCGGATTATATACAGGAAAATATGGTATATCATTAGAATTTCAGCAACTCTCTTTATAATGAATAAGTTTTGGTAATCTAATCAAGTTATTATAATAGAAACAGAAAAAACAAAATTACTCTAATAAAATTCTGTAAACAGTATAATCAAATGTCCTTATTGATCATGCATTTTATTTCTTGATGGAAGAAAATCAACTGATTTATGATTATTATGATGCAGATTTTTGAACAGCATTATTCTGCTTCAATATTTATTATATTTTAATTGTTATATTTCACCATTTAATATATAAGTAATTGAATAGTTTTTTTAATAAATTAAATGATATTTAAAACATCACTAATTTTTCCTTTAATATATTTTGATTTATAAAAAGTCATAACTTACGAGTAAATAAATTCAGCACAATTTTAAAAGTGGAAAAACAGTATTATTTTAGGATTTGCTGAAAATGGCTTAATAAAGCTGAAAGATCTACAAGTTTAGTAAAATATACTGTTATTCCACTTTTAAAATTGTGCTGAATTTATTTACTCGTAATAAGAAGTTCCACTTTTTAAAATTGTGCTGAATTTATTAACTCGTTAAGAAAAGTGGGCGAAATTATACAATAAGTCATAACTTATATAAAAATATCTTTTTTGTGAATAAAATTTTTGCAGTTATGTCTTTTGACGAAGTTGTTGCTGTGTTCTTTATTTTGTTTTATTAAGTATCCTTTTATATAATTTTTGAGGGTTATCTATTATTATTATTTGCTTTCTACAATTGCCTCTTACATACTATTTTTGTTATTATGAACATTGATGCAGTTTGGCCTAAATAATTCCTGTATCATGAAACCAAAGTAAATTGTAAACCATTCATTACAGATATGAAGACAAACAATTAATCAACTTTGAAGTGCAATGAATTAAATTAATTATTGAAAAATATTTATCATAAAAGCCTGTTAACTCAATGTTACCTGAGCTTTTCTCCTTAATACTAGTTTGTCACTCTGAATACAGCAATTGTTGTTGTTATTTTTTTAATATATGAAGCTATTGTCACCTCAAGTTTTTGAAAACATTTGACTTTCAGCAATTCTATCTATAATGAACAAGTTCTTGAATATATACTCTAAGGAAAGATCAAATAATTTTTGTCTTTAGTTATAAAACTTTCACATCATCTCAGTTGTGCAATATCATTAGGGAGTAAACCAGCTTTTTCCATCTTTGGACAGAATATTTAGGACTATTTCCTGATTTAACTATGGACCGTTCTAATTTCCTATAATGTTTCAATTTAAGAAAAATTATCTGTTTGTATAATTTAACATATTGCATATTATTATTAGGTGTGAGCAATTTAAGTTTCTGAGTCAATTCTTCATTCCCTAATCCCTGTGCCACTTACTGATACACCATATTTTAATTTGATATTATTTTTGATAATCAGATACATGTTATCAGCCAGTCTGTTGCACAGTTCTTACATAAGTATTTGTCAACAAGATTAAAACTTTCATATTATAATTGCCATTAAATGACCTCTTAAAAAATGAAAACATAATGCAAAAACTTTATAAAATTATTTAAATCGTTATATATTATTTACTTTTAAATACTTTGATTTTTAGAATTACTCTTGCTCAAATATTAATTATCACTTAACAACTGAATTGCAATTAATCAAAATTTTTAATTTTCATTTTCACAAAAACTACTCTTCAAATAATGGACCAGTTGGGTTTTAATGTAGATTACTCAATATTTATTATAATTACTACAAAGTATCAAGATATACAGTATCCAAATTCTTAGATTTTTTTATATCATGTAATCAAATTTAAATAACAGAACTTAGTTTTCTAATATAATATCAAATAAGCACTTTTTGCAGCTGAGAATTACTTTATTTCAGAGTAAGCAATGTTTTCACAGTCAGCCATCATCAGGTTATATATAGAAATAGAACAAATTTTAAGTTTAACAGAATGGAATACAACAAAAAAATAAATAAATAAAATAATGTGGATTGCTATGGTTACAAACTCAAAAATCAGTAACTAAACTAATTAGTTTTATTTTGTAAATTGAAAAGGATTAATAATAGTGCATAACAAATGTCTCTATTATTATTATACTAAGGAGGAAAACTGCTTATTTGATATTAGATTATACTAGTAGAAGCAGCGAAAGCAGCAGTATGTCTATGGAAGAACTTAATTTTTCTTTGTTTGGACTGTATCATCTATTGGAACAAATAATTTATACTATTTCTAATCTAATGTATTTATATTTCACATCTTTGTTTCAGGATATTCTTTTACATCAAAAAGACTGTCATTGCTTCATTTACTTTATTTTCAGTGTGTGATAATTTTTTGATATTAACTAAAGTTATTGGATTGGATTAAAAAATCCGATTTAAAATTATTTGCATTAAAAAACAATACAGCAATATATTAATCATTTACATGAGTGGTTACAAAGATCACATTTGTGATCCATTTATCTAAATAAAAGTTTATGTTAGCGTAAACATTAAACTAATAAGAGAGAAGAAAACATAGTAGAAGTAAACATTAAACTAATAATAAGAAGAGTCCTTTATAATAATGTATAGAACTTAACATCATAATTCAAACAGGAAAGCATGGTTCACTGTTGACATGCATTCAACATTATTTACCTAGCAATTATAAATTCAAGAAAATCTGGATTCAAATATTTCTGTAAGCCTTCATTCACAAATAAAACATTTAATTTATAACAGTTACATTTTAGCATTAAAAATATTACATTACATTATTACCTTCTCATCTGTGTATTATAGAAATGAAGTACTTCTGGATAATTTAATGTCAATTCTGAAACAAACTTGATGATAATTTCAATATTTTCCCCATCTGTTCTTCTTTGTGAATAAACAGTAATTAACTGTAAGCAATCATTAATATTCATAATTATTTATATTTTGTTTTAGTATAAAATTTAAGTTTAAAGTTCATATTACAAATTAAAATAAACTTACAGTAACAAAAAACTACCAATATATCAAGAGATGCACTACCTCAACATATGGATAAAGAGGCAGATTTCTACATAGCTTTCTTTTTAGATCACATTCATACAAAATTCTTAGATAAAATAGTATAAAATATGATCAATTAAATTATCATAAATACTGATGTATAAGTTGACCTCCCTATTTCAGAGTTTGAAAATTGGTAAAAATGTGAAACCCATGTACAAGCAGACCTCAAACTTTCAAATTTTAGAACAATATAATATTCATTGAAATAAATTGATAAATTTTTTTATAATTTGAAAAATTTTCCAAACCTGTTCAGTATTTGAATAAATAGAGCCAACTCAACAAAATGACAGACTTGCAGCATTGAAATATCAATGACTTAAAAAAAAGCTGGATGGCAAGTAGGACACAATCGTATCACATCAAAATCAATTGTATCCTGCTTACCATCTAGTTTTCATAACGATATCTTGAATGACTAATCACAATATATATGCATTAAAAGTGTAAAAGTTACAAACATAAAATATTGTTTTATGTTTGTAATTATTATAATTAAAAATATTACAAATTTATGCAACATAAAATATCCAAAAAAGAATTTAAAATGAAATTTCATAAGCTTGAATATTTTTATTTTACTCAAGCACATACACAGATATAACTGAAATTAAAAGATTTCAGTTTGTTTTTTAAAAAACATTTAAAGTTAAATATTAAAATAGCCAAAACGATCAAAATAATGATCTAGAAAATATTGTGGCAATTAATCTTAATAAGGAATATGATCACTTTGGAATGCAATATAAGCTTCGTAGTGTCTTCTCATATTAGCAATATGGTTATTAAGTTTTAGAATATTAATGACAATTCATATAAAAGAGCAATCTCAAGTGCAATAAGGCTTCCAAGAGGAGGAACAAGAGCAGCAATATCTTTCAAGAGCATCTCAGCCATGCACAATCAGATTTAAGACAGGAAATTCAATTGCCAATCCATTTGATAAATTCCCTATTCATCAATATATTAATTCACAAGACAATGCTTGTATGGGGATATAATGTCTTGTAAATAATACATCATCCACTAATATGAATTCTGTACCCACTGCACCTGCAATGGAAAAATTTATGGTTCAGGAATCATATTTTTATGTTTTCTATTTAAAGTTCTTCCTAAGAGATGTGGAGATCTATATTCACACAAATAGATATCCACCTCTAAAATTATAATTTCCCTAATGTTTATATGGCTAATATCTTGTACCACATTCTCTCCAGGTAAGTCCTCAAATCAGATTGCACACTGAATTTGAACTCATCTATGAATAAAACTTTTCTACATATATTAATGTCCCAAGGGTATGTTGATATCACTAATTTAAATGCATCCTTTTCTGAATTGGGGACAGAGATAAGAGTTGCTGGTCTTCCAATATAAAAACCTACTTCACGAAGCTTTCTGTTCACAATTTGCCTATAAATTCTCCTTTTAATAGTTTCAACAATTCTGAAACCAGTTGAGAACAAGCATATGTCTATGAAACTTAGCAATTATTTGCAGGTAACAATCATCTTGAGCATTACCTGCAAATAACTTTAAGGTAATGTTCAAGATACTTTACTAACTTTGTAATTTTTGTTGATCTGCTTGAAACTCAATTAATAAAGAAAAGTATTAACTTATATTAATTGTAATATATTAAGTATTAAAGTTCATACAATAATATCAAATAACAGCCAATAATTCTATACTTATTAAATTTAAAATAATGTTAATTTAATAATGCTAGATGGTTATTATTTGATATTAATAGTACAGGGTCCGGCAAAAAGATCTGAGGGTTTTTAATTAAAAATAACGCACTTATTACAACGGAAAGATAAAAAGCTATTAAATGACAGGATGGTTATGGAACTACCGACAGCCTGGAAATGTGTTAGAAACAGTAAGAAGGGACCAATGCATGTAGTTCTCGTAATAAACAACCACAACCAGATTTTATTTTATTTATTTATAAACTATCAATTGGTTGCCTAAGAGACAGTAACTTAGCAATGATCTTTTTTGTTTTTGTTGTTTTTGTTGTGATTCTGTACGTGAACCGTTGGAGGTTCGAATCAGTTTTAGAACACCTGGCCTGAAGATGGTATTCAATACCGAAAACGTTAGCCAACAGATACTGAAGTAATAAGAAAGTTTAAGATAAATCTCAACTGCAGAAAGTGCTGTTGTTTTAGTAATATTAAAACTAATTCAAAAGAAAAAAATTTTAGTTAGCAAATATTATATCTTTATGGAAATATCTTGAGCTGATAAAATAAATTTAAAGATATGTATGTATATATCTGTTTTATAGTATCTATCATGACTTTCCAATCTCCAGGGTTTCCTTCCACATCTCTCAATCTAGACTCCATTCCTCAACCACTCCCAAAATCATTCATTACAGTTTTAAAACCTAAAAACTGTTTTCTATTTTTTTATTTTTTATATTTTATTTATTTATTTTTTATTTTTTGTTTTTTCCATATAGTCTTAAATACCTACTATAGTGGTACCTTGGTTAATGATGGCATAACGACGAGTGACTATAAGAAAAAAATGTCTTGGTTAACGACGCAGGCTTTGGTTAACGACTCCTGATTATGTGAACTTCCAACAAAATAGAGCTCTGTAAAACAGCTCATCATAGCATTACCTGATTCATTAGCTCAGTTGTTAATTGTTATTTTTTTTATCACAATCCCCAACAATATCATTATTAAAATTATAAACCATATAAAAATATATTTAAGTAAATGATAATTAACATATAGTAATGAAAACAAATTATTTAATTAATTAAAAATACGTGCAACAGTTCACTAGTTTTTAGTTTCTTAAAGATGATTTCTAGACGATTATTATTTTAAATTTTGCGAACAAAGTCTCATTCTATTGTTTGTTTGTGTTATATATTATTGACACCTGCGAGTGGTGTGACATTGCAGTTTCAGATTCCATTAGAAGAAAAAAATCTGTCTGAGATCCTACAGTTCATATAGACAATATTAAATCAGAGACTGTGTGTCACTGTTCGGTCGCCATCAAAAGGCAAAATCAAATCTTATCCGTATCATAATCGTTGAATCTATAAGCTCTAATCAGTGTTTATGGTTTTGTTTGTCAAAAAACTCCGAAGTGAGCCCAGTTGTCCTTCTGGTGAGGATTGATAATTAAAAACTGTTTTCATGGACAATTCATTTTATTAATGTTAATTTTTTTTGTAGCAAATATAATAAATAAATGATATTTTCCATATTTTAAGGATATTTTAGATGAGTTTTACTTGCATTTTTAATATTTACTATGGTTGTGGGGAGGAGCCTGAACAAATTAATCAATTTTCAATTAAATTTTATGGGAAATCGCATATTGGATAATGACGGTGGAACAGATTACCGTCGTTAACCAAGATACCACTGTAGTATTAATATTTATAAATTAGTTATGTTATATTGTATTATTTTTCTGTTACTATAGTAACCAAGAGTTCTTCCATGTTGATTTTAAATTGTATTCTATTGCCAATAGAATGTAGCCTGATGATGGCTTAATAGTCAAAAATGTTTGTAACTTTAAATAAAAAGAAACTTAGCTGCTATTAGTGCTGTTTGATTTATGAAATACAGCATTCATAATTTTTATTCATAAGCATAAGCAGTTGTGAATAACATTTTAACAAAAATAATTTATATATTTCTGGATGGATTAGAAAAAATAATCATATTTTTCCTAATCAGATCAGTATATCTTAGAGAATAATATAACGTAGAAGAAACTGCTTGTACTTTGTAACCATTTAAAGAAACAACAACAGCACTTTCAGCAGTAAGAATATATACATTTATTCAAACTAACTACAAACGTTTTCAGCTAACGATGCCATTCTCAAGTAGTATTCTATTACTAACAGAAATTAGAATTTGAAGGATATAAAATAGAACATCGTTTTAAAATTATTAAAGTTGTTATGACAACCAAATGTATAAAGTTAGCAATATATAATCAAAAATACTTTTTTACAAATAGTCACTAATATAACATACAGAATGTGAGGAAAAATAATATATTTACACGTAAAATAAAATTAAAAAATAAAAGAGAGTATTGACTAGAATCAGTGGGTACATATACGATTGTAAAAACAGTTCATGGAGGGGTGGGTATCGAAGCAGAAGATTGTCCACCACTCGCAGTATGGTTGCACTTACCAAATTTGTTGTTTAATGCGTATCTCCAGGCTTGCGGCATTTACTCAGTATATCTTATTTAGTTAATTTAAAAATGATCACATTTGAATAAAAACTGATAAAATTTTTATCATATTAAAATTGAATTACATTAATCAATCACATTAATGAGTCTCACCAGGGATATATACATGGTGGTGGCACCCACTCAGGACCCTTCATGACTTCATAGAGGTAAGCTCTGTGCAGTCATACCATAGATTGGTCAACTGAAAAGTTGACCAATCTATGGTATGGTATGACCAATCAAAAAGTTCAAAATGAGCTTCGGGATTTAAAAACGAGCCTGATCATGGTCTCTTTTTGAAAATATATAGTGAGTGACCAGCAATTAAACACAGTTCTTCAGATGAGCAAGCAAATGTTTTGCCACATTCCATCCTATGACTGTTACAGATCAGTGCAGCCACACACAACTTCTTGTGGCTGCTAATGTTGCTACACAAAAACTTTCTTAAGAACCACTATTCTAGGACCACTATATTTCCCAAGTAATCCTTTCACTTCATCTCTCTCCACACCAACTCTACTATTCAAATCTCCTGACATAATCACTCATTCAGTATCTGACTTTCATTCATCAAATTATTCAATTTCATGTCTGGAAGTCTCAAGATTGCTTCTTTGAGAGTCCTAGACTACTCCAGACAGCACTTCATCAGGCTCTTAACTTCTGTTCCCTTGCCACATAAAAACAACATTTATTTTATCAATACAGTTTATTTATTAGATCTGATTTTAAATAATATATTTTATCACTATTGTTTTGATCTGTTTATGTAATATATGATTAAAATATATTACATAAACAGATCAAAACAATAGTGAAAAAATATATTATTTAAAATATATAAAATGGTAATTTTCATAATTAAAAAATCATCATTAACATAGTGAATACACTTTTCATGCAAAAATATTTTTGTATATTTTATTTATGAAACACCTAATTTTTGATAAATTTTTGAGCTTATCAATGGAAAGAACTAAATATATATTTTGATATGTACAAAATTTCATGCTACATCATCATGGAATCAATTTCTTAAAAGCTGCAGTATAAATATCCTACAATACTCATATTATTTTGTGCACAATATCACTAAAACTTACTATAAACGTGTGTTAATTGATAAATAATAAATTAAAAAAGTAAATAAATTAAAAGAATAAAATTAGTCAAATAAAAAAAAAATGTAAATAACCAATGAAGCTTCCTCTACACTGCTTTTTTCGGTGTATAATTACCAAAGACTGTAAAGCATTTACAAGCAGTCCTAAAAACACTTAAATCACTTTATTTACGAATAACGTTTTTGGCAAATAAATGCCATCTTCAGCTCATACAGTACGATAAAGAATAACTAATTCTTTATCGTACTGTATGAGCTGAAGATAGCATTTATTTGCCGAAAACGTTACTCGTAAATAAAGTGATTTAAGTGTTTTTAGGACTGCTTGTAAGCGCTTTACAGTCTTTGGTAAGTAAACAATCAATTATAAAATTGTTAAATAAAATCTAATGCACATGAAAATATCAAATTATATAGTCTTCAATTAAAAAAAATAATCACCAGTAATAAAAAATAACAAGATTTTTTTGGAAAGAATGAACTGACTATTTTCCAAAAATTTTTTGTTACTTTAGAATAATAAAGATACAGGATTAAGATATATATCAAAGTCGTCTCAATGGTATGTCCTCTTTATTCAAATATTTCTTTTTCCATAAAATAGTTAATAGTTAAATTAATTATTAATTAATTAATTAATTAATTAATAACTATTTAATTATTATTAAGTGTTGGTGAGAAAATAATAAGATAATAAAATATAACAGCACAAGTTCAAGCGAAAGATTGATATATTTATTTGCTAAAGATCTTTGAGGTTAAAAAAGCCATCTTCAGTAGGAACAAGTAAAAGATTTGTAATTCTTTTATTTCTTCCTACTGAAGCTTTTTTTAAGCTGAAAGATCTTTAGCAAATAAATATATTAATCTTTCACTTGAACTTGTGCTATTATATTTTAATTATCTTATTAAAAGAAGCTGAAAGTATTTTGAACTTTATTTGAAGTAAAAGAGAAAATAATTTCGTTTTCAAATTTAAAAAATTTTTTCTTTTTAAATACATTTTTTTATTTAATCAACTATATAATTTCCATTATTACTTATGATTGTAATCCATCTTTCTTTAAGCTTATTTATTCTATTTTTAAAAGTGTTAGATTTAGATTCAAATCAGTTACCCAAACTATCCAGTTTTGAAATAATTTTAAGCATATACAAATGATACAGAATTGTTAAATGATCAGCATTAAATCTTTCTGCCATTTCTTGGGATATCAACCATGGATTTTCTGTCATTATTTGCCTTAATCATCACCACTACTAATGGCCTGCCAATATGTGATTTATCACTTAAATAAAAATTGCCAAAATTAAACTTCTTAAATCACAACTGGAATGTTCATTTTGTTATTACAATACTTCCAAACATGTCATGAATATTTTATGAACAACTGTTGCATTTATATTTCTTTTAAATTTGTAAAGCATAATCAATCAAAAATATACTTTTATCAGATACCAATTTTTCTCTTAAAGGATTAGTTTTAGACTGATTAATTATATCAAATAATGTATATATATATATTCTCTAGATAGTGGTCATGCATTAACAATAATTACTAAATAAATTTAAGTAATAACAACATCTAAGCCTGAATTTTGATCTTAACTTCAAAAATGAAATTATTTTTTCAACAATCAATATGAAAAAAACCTCAGAAATTTAAACTTCCACTATTATTAAATGGTTGCATCTACAGAGTTAAAAGATGACATTAAGTTCATCTTCAAAAGTGTGAACTACATTTTCTAGTGAACAACTTTACTGAATTCCATGAATACAATTTTATCATACAAGTTTTTATTGATAAGCACTATTTTAATTAACGCACATAACATGAATTACCAAATAGCTCAATGTTAATTGTAGAAAAACAGAAAATAGAGCTAGCATAATAATCTTATAAGCCTTTGTTCCTTTTGAAAAACAAACTAAAAAATTATTATAATATTAAAGTAAGCATTTAAGTTAATAAAAAAACTACAATATAGTAGTCTCATTAATTTGACCTTTGATAGTTTACTTGTGATTGATTGACTATATTCATCTATCTTTATATATTTAATACTCCAGAGAGTATGAGCATATTCAAAAGCTCTTTGTTTAGCATTTACTATTGTTTTATCATACAAGTTTTTATTGATCAGCGCTATTTTAATTAACACACATCACATGGATATATTTAATAAATCTTTTATTTTTCATTTTTTTAAAACATGAACCATTTGAATTTTTCATGCTGAGAAATATCCCTTCACGAATTGGTTGAAAAAATTATACTCAAAAGGAGATTATAAAAGTGCTGGCATCCCAAATTTGATGGATTTTTTAATGTTAGTCCTATTTTGATGAAAATAGCAAGCAAAAATAGGAATAAGTTTTATTCCACTTTTTGCTGATAAATTTTTGTGCTTATAAACTTATCTTTCAATCTGACAGCAAAAATTAGAAGCTCTGGGAAGTCTATGCAAAAAATTGCATCTGAACTTGATGTAGAACAAGTTACTATTGGCAACTAAAAGAGAAAAAGAAGAGAGTTAGAGAAGTGTTATTCTAGTAAAGCTGACGATGGAAAATATCAAAAAACTATGAATACAAAAAGTTTTGTACGGAACAAAGAATTTAATGAAGGAGATGGCAATTTCACCACTGGTATAGACTGGTTCAATCAATGGGAAAAAAGATATGAGATAAGGCAGCTTAACATTTGCAGAGAAAAATTATTGGCAGAAGTTCAACAGTTCTCTGAGTTTAAAACAAAATTTCTTCATCTTATTCAACAGGAACTATTATCAGAAAATCAGTTATATAACAGTGACACAACTGAATTAAATTACAAAATGCTACCGTAACTTGCTCACTGGGCCGATGTTTCAGCTCCCAGCCCTTACTTTAGAAGTACAATTGAAAGAAGTGAATACTGTTGACATTGTATTATAAGATGATGGCATAAGCTCACTGCAACAAAAAGGAAGACAAACAACAATAATCCAGTTTTTAAAACGGTACAAAAATAAAAAATAAAACGGTACAGCATAAGGGCCGTGGGGCTTGCTCTATCGAGGGATACAAGGATTCGTAATCTATTACGAATCATTGTATCCCTCGATAGAGCAAGCCCCAGCGGCCCTTATGCTGTACCGTTTCATACTGCAGTTTTTGCCAGAACCGCAAGGTAACCCTAAATTAATTAGAGATATTTGCCACCTGATTGTTTACAACTCATATTTTATGTTCCAAGGGTCTTACTACCTCCAGACTGTAGGTGTGCCCATAGGAGGCCCCCTAGCGGG
>AYEL01018954.1:0-18528 GCA_000484575.1 Olivierus martensii
GTATAATGTATATTATTTAGGAGGGATTAATACTTTATATTGTTTATTTCTTTTTATATAATTTGGTCACATAAGAATATTGTATAATCTTTAATATTATCTGTTTAAATTCTTTTTAAATTTAGTAATCTTTGAATTTTGTAAACGTGTTCTATCTTTGAATATTGTTATGTTCTATTTATAACGATGATGTTCTATTATATGTCGATGTTTTGTAAAGTTTAGCAGCACTGATGAGGGACTAGTACAGTCCGAAAACGTTATGCTAAATAAAAATCCATACTTGCTAATGAGCTGTATTTAATCTAATAATTGTTTTGTGAAAAATAAATTTTAATTCTTACTATAAATTTTTAAATACTATACCACATTCCTCAATGATTTAAAGTACATGTAATGCAATATAGATACATTTTGAGAGAGAAAAAAAAATACATGTTTATAATTTTGATATTTTCCAGGATTCATTAATTTATTCCCATTGGACTTTTTTAGTTTGATTAGTGCGGTTTTGATATCTGCGGTGTATTGCGAGATAGTTTAATTAATGCAGTTTTGATATATGCGGTGTATTGCGAGGATTTATTAACCATTTTGATTAGCGCGGTTTTGATATATGCTGTGTATTGCGAGGATTTATTCCTGATTAGTACGGTTTTGATATATGTGGTGTAATGCAAGTATTTATTAATAACTAATCCAGGATCCATATCAAGTTTTTCAGGACAGGTATCAAAAATTGGAACATTTTTATATCAATAAATGTGCCAGATTTTAAAAACTATCTTGTCTTCAAGATTCAAGTGTATTTTTTGAAACTGCTTCCTAAAATCAGTTGAGTGGGCATTTGACAACACTGTTCAAAATGTAGGTTCAAAGCATATGTTAAGTCAGTGTTATCAAGTACATGCTAATGCACTAACAATGTTGTTAAGTGTTCAAATTCCTTAATTCCAGTTCAATATGAAATGACTTTTATATGCAGTAAATCCTTGCTGAAAGTAGGGGTTACATTATTAATATATTGCACATACAGCAAAACTGCATCCCGCAAAGTTAACTTTCTATGAAAAAAATGTATTAAGTATAGTTGAAATTAAGAAAGTATGTATAATTTAAAAAACCTAAATATTATTGTAATTAAAAGGGAAAAAATGAAACATATGTTAATTGAAATGATTTTTATTATTGATTAATAAGTAGATACATGATACAATTATTTTTTTATAAAGCTGGCGATTTTTGCTTGGGACAATGACTGATGCAACTCTTTAAAAATTTCATGGCAAGGAGCACAGAGTTTTTCAATGCCTTTCATAAAGTGTCCTCTTCTTTCTTCATTTGGGTCAATCTCCATTGCAAATCAGATGGTTCCTGTGCCTTTTTTAACAATTCGTTTAACTTCTTGTAAGTTAAAGGTGCTCTATCTTTTTATTATTGATTAATAAGTAGATACATGATACAATTATTTTTTTATAAAGCTGGCGATTTTTGCTTGGGACAATGACTGATGCAACTCTTTAAAAATTTCATGGCAAGGAGCACAGAGTTTTTCAATGCCTTTCATAAAGTGTCCTCTTCTTTCTTCATTTGGGTCAATCTCCATTGCAAATCAGATGGTTCCTGTGCCTTTTTTAACAATTTGTTTAACTTCTTGTAAGTTAAAGGTGCTCTATCTTCTTCACTATAGCTGCTTTCACTGTCAGCCGGTGTTACAAGATCATCCAATTTTTTATTTGTCATTCTTGATTAATTCTTTACTACTTCTATATTTGAAAATATTTTGCTGCCAATTGCTTTTGCAATTTGTACAATTTCTTTGGCTTCATTTTCAATCGATGAAAACTCTTTAAAATTGTTGACAACTTCTGGCTAGAGCTGATGCCAGCAAACATTCAATGTTGATGAATTCATATGTTCTCATGCAAGTTTAATCATTTCTATGCAGTAGCTTATGTTGAATTGGTTCCAAAATGCCATTAGCATATCATGCTTTCCTTCGTCTAGTGCTTTATTTGCAGAAATGTAAACATGCCTGATATAATAGGCTTTGAATGTTTTTAAGATTTCTTGATCCATTGGTTGGATTAAAGAAGTGGTGTTAGGTGGAAGGAATAAAACCTCTACATTTGGATACATTGCTATGAGGGCTTCAGCATCGTGTCCTGGAGCATTATCGAGAATTAGAAGAACTTTAAAGCTCAGGTTTTGCTGTTCTAAGCAATGTTTGACTTCTCTTTAATGAATGAATTTTCAAACCAGTCATTAAAAGGGCTTTTGTTACTCAAGCTTTTCTATTCCACTTCTATATAACGGGCAATTGCTCAAAATTTTTTCCCTGCAATGCACAAGGCATTTTAGACTCAATAAATAAGCAGAGGCTTGCACTTGATATCATTTGATGCAATAGACTCACACAAGCATTTTTTAGCAGTAGACATAGTAAAAGTTTTATTTCATTTTATAACTTATCATTTAATGCATGTCCCCAAAAAAAGAAAGTGAGTCTATCATTAAAAGCTTTAAAACCTGGGGCAATCTTTTGTGTCTTTGTGATGTAGGTTTGTTGTCCCGTTCGCCTATAAAATAGGTCCATCTCATTTGCATTAAAAACTTGTTGGAAAACATAACCCTTCTCTTCAATGAATTTCAAAAATTGGGATTTGAATTTCTCTGCTGCTTCATTATCTGCAGAGCCAGCTTATTAAAACAGTGCTTAAATAATGCACTGCTTTTTGACGGCATTTACCTGTATTTTAAATCTAACTACTAGCACTTACAAGCAGACCAGGTCACCTCAAGTAGACCAAGGTAATTATTTATTCAGAGGAGTGCTTTCGGCTTATGCAGAAAGTGCTTGTCTGAATAAATAATTATCTTGGTCTACTTGAGGTGACCTGGTCTGCTTGTAAGTGCTAGTAGTTAGATTTAAAATACAATGCTTAAAGTTCTTAAGCCAGCCTTTGCTTGGTGAAAGTCAATTTTCTCTGACAATTGACCATCTTTATTTAAAACCAAAGAAAACAAATCTAAAGCTTTGTTTTAAATAGCAACACCATTCACAACAGAGCCTTTTACATTTACTTGATTGTCAATCCAAGCTATTAATATTTTTTCCATCTTTTCCATTTTCCAATTAAGGAATTCTTCTTGAAACTTGAGCAACCTTTGTCGAAGTATCGCTGAAACTTTGACACTAGATGCAAAGTTCACATATCATCAAAGCACAATCAGCAGTTAAAAAGAAATAACTGTTTTAATAAACTTTTCCAGTAAAAACGTTTTCAGATACTACATACTATCATCAGAACTGATGATAGTTTGTAGTATCTTGAAAACGTTTTTACTGAAAAGTTTATTAAAACAGTTATTTCTTTCTAACTGCTGATTGTGCTTTGATAATAATATGTGAACTTTGCATATATTATATGTAAGCAGTTTTTAGTTATATTAATTTGACACTAGACCAAATCATTTCTTTATTCTCCCATATTGTGCTTGATTCGTTTATAGCTAGTTCTCTTGCAAATGATGAAACATGTCTATCATTTTTCAACTTATCTAGAATTTCAATTTCTGAGATAATGTCAAAACTTTGCACCTTTTTGCTGCTGTATCATCTTTATTCTTCTTCTTAGATGTCATATTGAATTTTTGAAATTAAAAGAAATATAAATTCAAAAGGAGAAGAGGATAAACACTGATAAATACGTGATTACAATTAAGTGAAATGATTGCAACTTGGTCTAGGTCACTCAGCTAATAGGCAGCACCAAGCAGAGTTGCCAGATATCCACGCGCTCATCAGTGTACTGCATATGAATGAAATTCTAGCTTTGGAAAATTAAATTGAAACAATTAAGATAACGAATATGTGCAAATCGCATTCTGCAAATCCATGCTCAGTAAGGGTTTACTGTATGATGAATGAATTTGAAAAGTACGAGGTGCTATCAGAAAAGTACCCGGACTGGCTCCATTGCGAATTCCCAGGTGCAAAAAAACAGGAAAGTAGGTCAAGGTCACACAGCTGCAAGTCTTATTGATCATTCAATCACGTGACAACATGCTGTGAACTCTTACTAATTTTATAGAAGGGATTTTTTAAATGCTACTTTCATTTGCCCTGCGATTGCGAAAATGGATTGTAAAATTGAGCAACGTGTTTGCATTAATTTTTGCATAAAACTTGATAAATCTGCTACCGAAACATTAGAAATGATTCATAAAGCTTTTGGTAATTATTCCTTAAGCCGGACAATAGTTTTTGAATGGCATGCATGTTTTAAAGCTGGCCGATTGTCATTTGAAGATGATGAACGTTCTGGACATCCAAGCACAAGCAAAACAGCCGAAAATGTTGAAAGAGTCCAACAATTAATTCATGAAAACCACCGTCTTATGATTCATAATCTTGCCAACAATGTTGGAATGAGTTATGGTGTTTGCCAAGAAATTTTAATGGAAAATTTGAACATGAGGCGCATTGCCGCAAAGTTTGTTCCTCGACTCTTGACAAACGATCAAAAGGAGCAACGCATGAATGTTTGCCTTGAGCTATGTGAAAAAGTTAATGAAGACCCAACGTTCATCTCTAGGATTATAATGGGTGATGAAACTTGGATTCATGGTTATGATCCAGAAACCAAGCAGCAATCCTCGCAATGGAATTGCCCACAGTCACTGAGACCGAAGAAAGCATGGCAATTCCGGAGCTCAACAAAGAGCATGCTCATTGCATTTTTTGACATCAAGGGGATTATTCACTGGGAATTTGTACCAGCTAACACAACGGTAAACTCTGACTTTTACTGTGAAGTTTTGAGATGCTTAAGAGAAGATGTGCGACGAAAAAGGCCGGAACCTTGCCACAACCGCAATTGGCTAATTCATCATGACAACGCGCCCGCCCACACATCGCTTAAAACCACTGCGTTTTTGATGAACAATAATATAATTATCGTTCCCTACCCTCCCTACTCACCTGATCTTGCTCCCTGCGATTTCTATTTGTTCCCCAAATTGAAATTGAAGCTGAAAGGACGATGTTTTGAGATGGTTTCGGACATTCAAAGAGAATCGCAGATGGTACTCGATAGCCTACAAGAAAAAGACTTCAGCAATGCGTTTGGGAGCATGGAAAAGCCACTGGGAACATTGTATAAGTTCCCAAGGAAATTACTTTGAAGGAGATGGTAGCCAAAAATAAGAACTATAAGCCAATTTTTTTTTCTCCCAGTCCGGGAACTTTCTGACAGCACCTTGTATGTTGATGAATTGAAATTATTGTTGTCATTAAACAATGAATCCAGTAAGTTAATAAATATATAGCTACAAAACTAAGACATGTTAAGATTAAATTTAGTACTCAATCATTGTTCAATCTGTTCCATGTTAATTACAGCATATGCCACATTTTGTAATTTATTACCAACAGCTATTTATGTCATGTGCCACCCATAGCAAAGACAGACAAAAAATATTAAAACTGCAATTTTATGGATCCTATTCATGTTAATACAGTTTTGTAGTTTATTTCTGCTTTTTATCAATAATACTAAAATCTGGCAATGTCTCCTATGTTTTTAGGCAGAAATTTTTTATTTTACAAGGCTTTAAAAATTTCTTTTATTGAATATCTTTCGTAGAATTATCTTTTTTCTCCCCTTCCTTCTCTATATTCTAGATTACTGTATTCATATTGTTCTAATTTTATGTTGAAATAAAGTTAATCTGTGAAATTTTTCACAAAAATTAATGTTTTATAAGGTGAACTATCAAATATTAAAATTAAAAAAATATTACAGATAATGCAAAAACTATTTATTAAAGAGATTCTAAATCAAAAAAATACTAATAAAAGTTCAGCACTAAACAGGAGTAATTCTAGCTTTTATTTACAGAAACAGTTCAAATGTTTTGGTTGGAACAAACTATCTATCTTCAGGAATATTTCATAAAAATACAGAATACATTTAAACAATACAAAAAAAAAAAATCATATTACAAAGTTACTCAGCTTTCTACCTTTTTTAAATCAAATTATATGATGAACTACCATAGTTTCAATGTTAATTGAAACTATGGTAGTTCAACACCAACATTGAATTAATTAAATGTTTGGTGTTGATTTTGATTTGTTCCTTTTCTTTTTCTGTATAAGTGTGCAAAAAGTTTATGTACTGCTGAAGAGGATATTTCAACCTAAAAAAACATCCTCTTCAGCAGTGCATAAACTTTTTGCACACTTATACAGAAAAAGAAAAGAAACAAATCAACACCAAACATTGAATTAATGATCGGTTTCATTCTTTTTTCTGTATAAGTGCACAAAAAGTTTATGTACTGCTGATGAGAAATCTTTTTAGGTTGAAAATATTACTGTGTAATTGATAAATTTACTTTGTCTGCCTAAATTGTGCTAGTTCTTTCATATAATTAGAACACACATTTTAGAATGACAACAATAATGAAATTATTAAATTTAAAAATATTCTAAAAATATATATACATTTTAAAATTTAACTACATCAAAATTTATAATATATTATTATAAAGATTTTAAATTTTTTTAAAAATTAACTATAATAATTTAAATTAAATAACAAAATAGGCATAAAATGTTCTTCTGTAGTAAATTTAAAATTAATCATAGCTTCATCTATTTGTTTTCATAGCATATAGCCAAACAAATGAAAAGTCTTTTTGAGGGTGCTCATTAATAATGTTACCTACACACATATATCATATAATTTCAATTGATTCAGTTAAGTGGTCTTCTTTCTGGGTTTTACAAGATTTTAATACTTTTGTTTCTTGCCAATTAATTTCAATATTGTTATCATAACATCTAGTCAGAACAATTGTCATCTTTCCAGTTATGTCTTATGTTCTTGCAATTTGTCTTGAGATTCTATTTATTATTTATATAATACTCTTATTTCTATAAATCATAGTTAACCAAACAATCTAGCCAAACTTCCCCTGGCAGACAAAGTTTAAATTACATTTTTACAACTAAAACGAACTTGAATAGATTCTATTTTTCTATGTAAGTTCATTTTAGTAATTTTTGCTGATGATGACCAAAACATGGTCAAAAACATTTCAAATTGAATATAAATAAGAGTACTTCTGCTACATAGTGCTTTGTTTATTTTCTCCTATAAAAACAAAAATGTTGCTATGGTTACTGCCTCTATGGCAGTTGATTATATAAACTATATAAATTAAACTAAATTAAAATAAAAATAAAGTTGTATGTTGCCAGATTATGTAGGGTTCATTTTAGTTAGTTTCTTAATCTTTCCTCAAACAACCCTGGTCCAAAAGATAGAGGAACATAAGAAGGATGTATCCAGAGGTAGATTGAACACAGCTCTAGCTGTGGAGGCTTATGCAACCAACCTAAGAATACAATGGGATGAGGCCAGAATAGTAAGACCAATTAAGAAAAGAACACAGGCGTACACAATTTGTGGGACCATTATTTGCACTAATCGAGGCCTATCTGTACTATAAAACAGTAAATTCAAAAACTAGCACAAGACTGCAGAAATTATTTTATTTGACAAAAATTTTCAACCCTGCTTCAGGGTCATCATCAATACATATAATTATAGCACTGAGAGAGGTACAAATAATTTATAAATACTGAGACAGATACAAATAATTATAGGTATAAATTAAGAATTATTTGTACCTGTCTCAATGCTATATCATTTGTCAAGACAGTGGTTTTTAATTCTTAATAGATTAAGTCTAATACAAACCATTACAAGATAAACATACACTTTAAATGGTACTTTGAATTTTATTAAAGCAATCTATCTGTGAGTATAATAATTCCTGCTGATTGGCTAGTTATAATTAAATAAGATAAACATATATTTATAAAGTAGAATTTTTGCCCTCTCCATTTACACACACAGGCAGTGAAAAAATGGACATGTGATATATTCATGTACAATTGTAAACACATATCTATGAGGGTGTCTAAAGTGGAATTGATATTGACTCGGATTTACATAGCCAAAACATGTAACGGACTTTTAAAAATGTTCTCAATCAATGTTAAAATATGCCTGAAAAAAATGAACAATCACTAAGTATCTCTGATACATAAAAAGGTTAGAGTGTATGTCGGACAATTCACTAAGACTCCATTTAAAATTGGATCAAGCAAGTACTAGCAAGGAGACGGCAAAACTTGAATGGGCCAATTTTTGATAATTTCTGGTAAATTTGATTCATTTCTCCCAAAGTGAGCATTGCCTCTTTTGTCTTTTTTACAAAAAAATCCAAATATAAGTTTTGGAAATGGCATTTCTTAAAAAAAAAGCTATTTTGTTGGTGTTTTGGTGGCATTGTGCTAGAATGTGTGCCTTCGATGCTCAAGATGGAAGGTTCACATCCTTGCTCTGAAATTTTTTCTTGTTATAAAAATTTTTGTTATAAGTTAAGTATATAAATAAAATATAATAATTTTTATATAGTTGAACTTGGTTATAACGACATCGCAAGAACAGAGTAACATATGTCGCTATAACCAATATGTCGCTCTAACCATAAGTAGGCCTAAATATTATTTCCATATATTTTAAGCCTAATTGCTGTACTGTGTTCTCATTCACAATAAAAATCTGTATGCACCATTTATTATTTATTTATTTACCTATTAACAACAAAAGAAAAATACAGAAATACAATACTGTACAATAGAATTTTATTATACAGTAATTATGATCTTATATAATGAACAAAAATGAAGTGAAACGTATATTAAGCAAAGAAATCAATGATTTTTTTTGTTTTACACGTCGTAAATACTGCTTTTCCAAATCTTTTTCGATTGCCTTTATTGCACCAATATTTTCATTTCCTTGGGAATCTGCCTCGTAAAATCGGTTAATAATTCTAATGGCATCAAGAGTCTCCCTCAAACTAGGTACTGGTTCCTCAATCTTGTTGTCTTCATTGTCATCGTCATCGTCATCTTGTATGTCCGCGATATTACTCCCTTTGACTTCGTTAACTATGTCTTTCTCCGTTAGCATTTCTGTGGTAACAATGTAATCATCTACTATAGCAAACGCATCGTAATCGTGCTGTCCTAAATCATCGCTGCAATTTTTCCGGACCCACTCGGACAAAGGCAAATCATCGTCATCAATATCATTTCTTTCAGTGATATCAAGGTCCTGTTGCATCCCGTAAGTAAATCCAGCATGTTGAAAACAGTTGCAGATTGTTTCTTTGGTAACAGAACTCCAAGCCTTTGCAATGTATCGTATTGCATCTAATTTTGTATTCTTCTTTTTTGTCGATGCATTCAATCATTCGCAACAGCACAATTTTACAGTAGTGACATTTCAGGCTCCTAATAATGCCTTGGTCCATAGGTTGCAACATACTCGTGGTATTTGCTGGAAGGAACACCAGTTTAATGTTGTCAAAGTTCTTAAGGTCCGGATGGGCAGGACAATTGTCAAGAAGCAGCAAAATTTTTCTGTGACAGCTTCCCAATTCACGGTCCCATCGTCTCATTTCGGATTCAAACAAATCAGCTGTCATCCAACATTTTTTGTTTGAGCAGTATCGAACAGGCAAGCTTACGATGTTTTTCAGGCATCTTGGGTTCTTTGAGTTTCCAATGATAAGCAATTCCCTCTTCTCACTTCTATCTGCATTAGCACAAACAAGAATTGTAACTCTGTCCTTGGCTAGTTTTCCACCAACACATTTTTCTTCTTTAAATTTCAGAGTTTTGTCAGGAGTTAGCTTGTAGAATAGTCCACTTTCATCTGCATTGAAAATGTCACGTTTAGAGTAATTTTGCCTCACTTCAGGCCACAGTCTTAAGCCATTCATCTGTCGTTTTACGGTCCACAGAATTCGCCTCCCCGGACACTTTCCCACAAGTAATGTTATGATGCAACTTGAATCTGTCAATCCAAGCAGCACTACAAACAAAATCTTGGTAGCCTAACAGTTTACCAATTCCTGTAGCCTTCGTCTTGAGAATAGGACCACTTATTGATACATTTGCACTTCCTTTGCTGCTTGAACCAGTTCAGCAGAGCTTCATCGATATCTGGCCGTTCGGGCTTCCATAGTCTCTTGCATCATAAGCTATATTCTTCAAAAGAACTGAGAATTTTCTCTCTGTTGCTTCAAACTGTTTGCACAGTAGAATTTGTGAGACCAAATGCTTTCTTTTTGCCATTTTCGATTGCTGTGATAACTTTTAACTTTTTCTTCGACACTCAGAACCTTCCTCTTCGCATTTGATGTCGTCATCTTCATTCTACAAAAATTTCTTCGTGACTGCGCATATTAACCACGTGTTGTATGACTCATCTCTCCTGAGCTGCTCTGCATAAATTAAAAACACCGTGCTGTACACTTTTGAGGTACAGTAATTTTAATTTCACTCATTACATTTACAACCAATTTTCCAAAATTCTGTGAAAATTAGAAATTAAAAAAAAAATTTCAAAATCTCATTTTCGATCACATTATTATACAGTATATTTACCAGTTTCCTAATGCCCGCTGTTGCAGGTGTTCAACGAGTTTATTTTTAGAAATTTCAGTTAGCAGGGTTGGTAAAGATGTCATCTTCATTCTACAAAAATTTCTTCATGACTGCGCATATTAACCACGTGTTGTATGACTCATCTCTCCTGAGCTGCTCTGCATAAATTAAAAACACCGTGCTGTACACTTTTGAGGTACAGTAATTTTAATTTCACTCATTACATTTACAACCAATTTTCCAAAATTCTGTGAAAATTAGAAATTAAAAAAAAAATTTCAAAATCTCATTTTCGATCACATTATTATACAGTATATTTACCAGTTTCCTAATGCCCGCTGTTGCAGGTGTTCAACGAGTTTATTTTTAGAAATTTCAGTTAGCAGGGTTGGTAAAGAAATACGGGAGGTGTTCGTTATTTGTTGTCGTTATATATGAGGTAGTATGACGTTATAAGGGAGGCATAAAAACACTTTTCCTATGGGTATTTGATCCATTCCAAAGTAATAATGACTCCATAGCCGACTTGTTGCTATATGCAATGTCGTTATAACCAAGTTCAACTGTATATAATATATACATAAATAAGCAATTATTATCACAGATAAATCAATCAGAAATCATATCTCAAAAATTAAAAATGCAAAAATGACTAATTATTTTATTCAGTTATTAATGAAAACAAAACGTTATCATCAAAATTTTCAGCATTATCTTCCAATTTGGTCTCTGTTTCATATGTATCCTTTAATTCTTACAATCCAGAGTCACTTCATCAACTATATTTGTATCAGTTGACTATTCTTCTAAACAGTGATAAATTACTAATTTCTTATTTTTATATATATTATATATACCAATGATTATTTATGACTGTATATTTGAAAAAAATATTAAAAAAAAGATAAATTACTAATTTCTTATTTTTATATATATTATATATAAAAATGATTATTTTTTATTTGTATATTTATAACAAAAAAAAAACTGCAGAGAATGCAATTTTTTTTTGTAAATACCCTACAACCTTGAGCAAACCTGAATAATGCAAACCTATGACCTCGAGCATCAAAAGCACATATTCTAGCATAGTGCCACTGAAGCCCCAATAATATAGCTTTTTTCTAAGAAATGTCATTTGTGTGCCAAACCTTAAATTTGGATTTTTCTCATAAAAATGACAGCACTCACTTTGGGAAATGAATTAAATTTACCAGAAATTATCAAAATTGGCCCATGCAAGTTTTGCTGTCTTCTTATAAAAAGATAAACTTCTTAGATGTTCAAGTCGAAGTAAAAGAAGTCTTTTATAAAACTAAAGTATACAACAAACCAACCTACATACCACTGTTCATACCAAGCATGTCAACAGCAAGACTGACTCATAATGTGTCAACCTTTAGAGCCCTCTTTAGAAGAGTCTTTACACGCCTGCAATACATGAGGAGATACACACACAGAAAGATAAAATATTCTCAAAAGGAAGAAAACATGGAGACAATAACAATTTTCTAAAAAAAACTCCTTCATAACAAAAATTTGAATTCAAAGAAGAAAAAATCCCACTGGAAGATGTCAGGTATAAAAGCATTGATTATCAACCAAACTTACAAACTGTTTATAAAGACAGAAAATACTGCAAGTTTTAAGATAGCCTACAAAAAGAAAACTACCATATTTTCGATACTTAGGAATAACAAAGTCATATGAAGAAGAAAAAACATACAAAAGTTTACATAATCCTGACTTCCAACCTAATCTCAACAGAAAAGAAAAATATATTGGATACACAGGCTGCAATTTAGAAGAAAGAATGAAAGAACACAAGAAAAATATAGAAAAGCATAAAACTAGTACTGTGCTTATAGAGTACAACATAAATATTAGATGGAAGAAAACAAAAGTAGTGAAACATGTCAAGTGCAGAAACAAAGGGATCAATAATAAACGAATTTAACAGCACTTCTGAACAGTCCAAAAAAGTCTTTATTCCATCAAAATTTAACTTAGAGGAATAAAGACTTTTTTGGACTGCTCAGAAGTGCTGTTAAATTCGTTTATTATTGTTTAACCTTAAAGAGCAGCTTGATGTTATTCTATTTCATGTTTTACAAAGGGATCATTGCAGAGTCAATTAAGATAATTAAAAGATCTAAAAATGATTGTATTGTCAATAGTAATGATCCAAGTTCTCTTTCTCATGCATGGAAGTGATCGGTAAATAATTTGTAAAATCGGTTAGAAAAATATTTCATAATGTTTAAAGAATAGTAGATGATCACTTTTTCTCCAATGTGTGCATCACATTTTTGTCAGACAAGCTTTGTAGTTTATTGTTTTGTTTTTATTATTATTCTTAATTTGTACAATATTAAATTAATGTTTATGTATTTTGTATTTTACCTTTTTATATATCAGAGGTACTTAGTAACTGTTCATTTTTCATTAGGTAAATTTTAATATTGGTTGAGTACTTTTCAAGTCTGGTACATATTTTGGCTATTTAAATTTGATTCAAATATCAACTCCACTTTACATATCTTTGTAAATATACGTTTACAAGTGTACATGAATGTATCATATGACCGTTTTTCACCACACGTGTAAACAGGGAGTAGAAATTCTACTTTATAAATATATGTTTAACTTGTAATGGTTTTTATTAGACTTGATGATGACCCTGAAGGAGAGTTGAATTTGTTTGTCAAAATAAAATAATTTCTGCAGTCTTGTGCTAGTTTTTGAATTTACTATTTTACTTAGATATTAGTCTAAGTTGATACTCAAATTATTTTAAATTCACACTTAAAAAAAATACCATTGATTAATATGTGATTTTTTCAAAAGACTGTTGTAATGTTAGAATTTTAAAATAAAATTAAATTACATGTTCTTTTTATCTTTTCCATTTCAAAATAAAACAAAAGGATATATGAATTTAGATCTATATCTGTCAGCATGAAAGCATTATTATTATCTGATCTGAATAAAAATCATATATGTTATTAAGTTACATTATTTTCAATAGGCTTGATCTTTTAATCAATATCAGTTCATCATCATCAGATCAATATCAATTACCATATTTCACTTATTTTGGAGAAATAGCTTTCATAATAGATCCAAGATACATACAACTGGATCCATATAGATCCTGTAAACAGTTCAACTGTTATACAGGTAGTCCTCGACTTACAACTGAGTCCATTCCAATATCTCCATAATAAGTCGATAAATCAAAAACTTTTTTAATTCTTGATTTATTTATTTTTTGTTTTAATATTTTTATAAATTAAATTTCTATAACTTAAAAACAGTTAAAGCTTTTTTCACCTTTTTTTACATTGGAATTCTCATCAATAATATTATTTCTCTTACTGGACATGACAGAGGGTTGACAAGATACAATACTAAGGCTTTGCTTTCCGACTAACGGCAATGCTATGAAGCATATACAAAAGCAATGTTATGTATGTATGTATCTATCTATGTATATAAACAGCAAAATTGAATTAGAGAATTTTTACTGATAACTTTTGACCATCATAAGTATGAATTGTTATAAGTCGAGTTGTCATAAATTGAAGACTACCTGTATATAATTGGATTTATTAGCAATGGAAAACAGTTTAGATAAAGTCACTACATGTTACAAATGTCCTAGATAGTATATAATACAAAAGAAAAGAAAATTTTTCCCTGAAAATTTCAATCATGAATTATTAAATTTAATAATCTTATGGAACTGTGCATAAACCACTCTGCATTTGGCTGTACAAAACTGACAATTTAACATATCATTTGTATCAATCTGTTGCAAAAGTGTTAATTAAACGATGTTGTTTATCAGCTCTTATTGCTAAACATTTTTTGCATTTATCTAAATTAACTTTATCTGATCTTAGCTTTCGTACATTTGTGTGCAAGTGATTTCGCATGAATATATACATTGGTAGGACAGTAGATAGTATTGACATACAAATTCTTTTACAAGTATATAAAACTCCTAAAATTAGCATTTGTTAATAGCAATCTAGCTGTTAATGGACTGTTTAATAAAATATACACTAACCAAAATATCTTGTTCACAGCCTGTTCAGAAGTGTTGTTCACTCTATCTATATTAAACTATTTTCATCTAGTTGGAAATGGCAAGTCTAACACTCAAAAAATATAGTTTTAAAAAGTTTAATAAATTTTTCCTTATATAAAAAATAGGTCTAGCAGATTATTTTCATAAAGTGTTGAAATCAACTATGACTCACTGTAAATATTTGTGTGGTTTGGATCACTAGCACATTCTTTTAGCATCTCAAAATTAGCTTCTTGCATTTGCCTGAATTATTAAAAAACAAAGTGGCAAATATTTTTGAGTTTATTCCTCCATTCAAAGTCAAAAATAATGTCTTATCAACAACTGGTTCTGCTTTTTTTTTTGTAATAATAATAGATTTTATTGATGCTGAATTTTTCACTACATCATTTATCTTATATTTGAGGATGATGTGACAGTTGACTGTAAAAGGCTAAAGTCATAAATTAACTTTGATATCAACTTATCACTTTCATGCTGTGCTATTATTCTCAATTTCAGCTTCAAATTAATTGCTTTCTTCTTTTTCTTTCTACTAGCAAGGGGTTCACTAGTGCATTTGCTAAGCTAGAGGTATTCAAGACACAGTAGCAGCAAAATGCAGCACAAAAAATTAATACCATTGTCGTTGTCTGAATGTAGGAAACAGATAAAGATTCAGACAGGCAAATTTTTACACAATATTGGACTATCTTATTACTTGTAGGTATCATATAAATAAATATACAATAGAACCAGACTTTATTTATCAACAAATTAACAACAATAACAATCTAGAGATCATCTTTAAGAATTGAAATATTGATAAACTTTCACATTATTTTGTCCTGTTAAGAACTCTGATAAATTTATTAAGAGAAATGTTTTTGACCTTTTCAATGGGTCAACATCAACTGCATAATACAAACTGTTTATACTAAGCAGCTGATATTGACATTGAAAGAGTAGAAAACATTTCCATTAATAAGTTATTTTGACATAAAAACGATATACTGCCTTCTTTTCCTTTTATAACACAGTTTCAAATCAAGGTAAACATCATGGTAAACATAATTACCGAAAGTACTTTTGTTTATTAATTAAATTTTTATTTATTTCTCACTGCCAAGTGTGCTTGATTTGAAACTGTGTTAAGTTATTTTGTCTTGTTAAGAGCTTTGCTAAATGTAAATTTTTCGGTGAAACAGGTTGGCATTTTATATTGATAAACTGCTGGCATTTTGGAAAATCTATTTCAATTAAATAACTTTTTTATATTGTAACATATTATTTTCTATTTTTCTTACTTATATTAATGTAAAAAAAGGAATTAAATAATAATAAATAGACTGTTTTGGCAGTTGGGACTAACAACAAACTTTATTCACTGTAATATTTTTGGTCACTATTAGCCATCTTCAGCAGTAAATTAATATAGATACATAAAATACTACATAAGAAAAAAGAATTCTAACATTCTAAAAAAAAATTTTTAAATTAAAGATTACTAAACAAAATAAGATATAACATTTAGGCTTAACAAAATTATTACTTAATTCAAATTGAATACATATATTTTTGAGCTTATTTTCTTTAGGTCTATAAAAAGTATAAGATAATAAAAGTAAAGGTTTATTTATTAGGCTTCTCTCACAAGATGGGAGTTTCTCCCATGGATTTGGGAATTTTTGTTATGCATCATTAATCCCCTTATCACATTTGGCTCTTCATACTATTTCAATAAGTCTATTGAACTCCTTTAAAAAAACCTCCTTTCAATGTTAGGCACAGGTTAATAACTCTAACTTTATCCCAGTCTATTTCCAGATCATATTTTCATAGGAGCATTTAATAAGGGCTTTTCTCTCTTCCTTTCTCTATACTGTTTTGGTGTTCAGCCAATCTCATCTATGTTTTTACCTAGCCACACCCACCTATTCTTTTTTATAATTAAGTACTTTGTTAAAATCCTTTGTAAATGCTCCTACGAATAGAATCTGAATATAAAATGAGATGAAGCCAGAGTTATTAATCCATGTCTAATACCTAATGAAGATTTTTTAAAGGAGTCTATTGAAATAATAAAGAGAGCCAAATGGTAATAACATAATGATGCACAACAAGAAATTCTCAGATTCATGGCTCAATTTTGTAAAACATGCCTAAACAAACCTTTTTTATTTTCATTATTTTATTAATAATACAAGTCCATAAAAATTTTATTTTTTTAAGTATTCAATGTGAATCAAGCAATAGTTTTGTTAAGCCTAAATTATTCTGTTTAGCAATCTTTAAATTTAAAATTTTTTAGAATGTTAGAATTCTTTTAAGTTTAAGTGTTACATAAGTTTAAGTGAAAAAGTTTATTTTTTTTGCTTAAACATGTACTGATGTCTAATTAATTAATTATTCTATTAAGAAGCAAAGCATATAAGAAATTCTGTTTTTGCAGTTTTATATCATATAACTGCTTGCAATTCTGTTAACTTCTACAGTACTAATGTTCAACTGTAAAAATGATAATCTAAATGAATCACATAACATAATGGCAAGTGACTTTATGGCATTTGAGCTTGTCAAAAATTTTCTTCTGAAACAAAAGATTAAAATTTTAAAAGATTAAATAGCATCACAACTTAAGGTTTTGATATTTAAGGTACTAGACAGCACTAAACTGCAGTAGAATACTAACACTTTATTTATATACAGTGTGCTAATGTTTTTGGCTATACAGCCATCTTCAGGTGCTGTTCGAATCAAAAGTTCTAAAAAATTTTAAAAAAGAATATACAGTTGCTATGGAGATTACTTTTCAAAAAGTTTAACGTATGTAATAAGTGCGCTTGGCACGAATCAATTAACAGTTATAATATTAATAATACAAATAAGGAACAATGTACAAGGGAATTATGGGTATATGATACAGACATAAATATACAGAATTAAAAAATTATATTAAAATAAACAAAAATATATATACATAAACAAAATAAAACTGAATAGAATAAAATTCACTTTATGGAATTTAGTAGTATTAAGAGCACTATAGTTCGTATATTCCCCAGTTACATATAAGCTTGTGTTCTTTTCTCTACTTATGGCATATTTCCAAGGTTGCGGGGGCTCCCACGCTAACCTATCATTCAGGAGTCTTTCTTTTTTCTCTCTTCTTATTATTTCCAATGATTCCATGACTTCAGGCTTTATCTTTTTATTGATGGATCTTATTATTCTAGCTTCTTCCCATTTTACTGTTAGATCGTTAGCATAAACTTCCGTAGCTAGGGCTGTGGTTAACCTACCTTGCCTTATGTCGTCTTTGTGCTCTAGTAACCTTGTCTCAAGATTCCTTTTAGTAACACCGATATACACGGCTTCTTCATGGATTTGCATTACAGTGATACCTCGGTTCACGAACACAATCCGTTCCTTGACCCTGTTCGTGATCCGAAAAGTTCGTAAACCGAATCATATGGGTATGCATTATTTGTTTATATACATAAACAAATAATGCAAACCCATGAAGAAGCCGTGTATATCGGTGTTACTAAGAGGAATCTTGAGACAAGGTTACTAGAGCACAAAGATGACATAAGACAAGGTAGGTTAACCACAGCCCTGGCTACAGAAGTTTATGCTAACGATCTAACCGTAAAATGGGAGGAAGCTAGAATAATAAGATCCGTCAACAAAAAGACAAAGCCTGAAGTCATGGAATCATTAGAAATAATAAGAAGAGAGAAAAAAGAAAGACTCCGGAATGTTTAATTCCTCTCCGTGGGAGCCCCTGCAACCTTGGAAATATGCCATAAGTAGAGAAAAGAACACGAGCTTATATGTAACTGGGGAATATACGAACTATAGCGCTCTTAATACTACTAAATTATATATATATGTATATATATTTTAATTTATATAT
>AYEL01018955.1:0-39766 GCA_000484575.1 Olivierus martensii
ATTTTTTAATTCTGTATATTTATGTCTGTATCATATACCCATAATTCCCTTGTACATTGTTCCTTATTTGTATTATTAATATTATAACTGTTGATTGATTGGTGCCAAGTACACCTATTACATACATTAAACTTGTTGAAAAGTTATCTCCATAGTAACTGTATATTCTTTTTTAAAATTTTTTAGAACTTTTGATTCGAACAGTGCCTGAAGATGGCTGTATAGCCGAAAACATTAGCGCACTGTATATAAATAAAGTGTTAGTATTCTATTGCAGTTTAGTGCTGTCTAGTACCTTAAATATTATAATTGTCTTGTGCAGTTTGAGTTAGTTAAATAATGTTAAGGTTTTCATTAAAAAAAAAACTGGTTTTAATTAAATATTTGTACAATTAAATAAAGATAACAACTTCATTTTAAAAATTGTAAAGCTCTAACAAAACTGACTCAAGTTAATGCCTAGGAGAGCAGTATAAGTTATGTAAGGGTTCAAGAAACAGCACCAATGAGCAGTCCAAAAATAAAATACTGAAAAAACTATTTTTTAGTAACGTTTTTGGCTTACAGTTGCCTTCTTCAACTCTAACCATTAAATATGAAACTGTATACTAGAACAAAAAACTGTATTTAATGGTTAGAGTTGAAGAGTGTGATTGCAAGCCAAAAACATTCCTAAAAAATAAAGTTTTTCAGTATTTTATTTTTGGACTGCTTGATGGTGCTATTTCTTGAACCCTTACACACAAATCTAACAAAACTGATCACAAAACTATTATATATTGAATGATCTTTTTTATTGGGAAGGAGAATGGTATTTTATATTTGTCAAACAAACAATATCCAAGAAAAAATAAACCCCACAAGACTAAAAGCAATGACAATGTTACCATACTGCCTATAGCCATTTATTAATAAGTCAAGACTTCTATAAAAATATATAAAATTTTGCAATATCTGTTACAAATGTAGATTGAGTAAAATTCCAAAATCTATTACTTTGCTTTTATAGCAGGAAGGTCTTTGGGCTAGGACTGTGACTCATTGTGTGCACCATGAAAGATGACTCAATAGTGCACACATATTCACAGTACATTATCCTGATTCAGTAAACCTCCTCAAACATTGTTAGTGTAAAATGTGTCTTAAGATTACTTATTTTTTGTTGTGATGTTTATATATTGTTAAAAATATCAAAAAGGTCTGGCAGCAAATTTTTTCTTACTTCTCTATAGTTCACTATATTATTTATCAAAAATCTGAAAACATTCTCAATCTCAAGCATTTTGGATTAGGGAAACTTAAGCATACTATATTTGTAAAGTAATCAAAGACAAATTTTTAATTAATGTAAATTTTTATTAAAACAGTAAAAATATTTCTAACCAATATGTTTGAAAATAGCCAAGTTCAGATATCATAGAAGGCAATTGTAAGATCAGACTGTTTTATTGATTGTTGAATGATTGTAAGTAAAAAAGATAATCTGCATTACCATTTTAATAAATTTTTACCTCTAAGTATTTTATATTTTCTTACTTTTGTAAAATACAGAAAGAATGAGAACTTATATCTGATTGTTACAATCTATATATATAAAATGCAATGTTTGTCTGTTATCTGTTCCACATAGTCTCCCATACCACCTGACTTATCAGAGTTACTTTCTTGCAGTTTTAACATAGGATCCTAGGTCAAAATTGCATCAAGATATGGGACATTTTGGAAATTTAAAATACATATTTAAATCCTTCAGATTGTTGTTGGAATTGCAAAAGGACAAGGATGCTGTCATGATCTCACCATAAGGATGTGATTGTGGCATAACAACAAACATTTGCCACTCAAGTGACATTTATGATTTCATTCATTGTTATGTCACAATTATGTTGTGATGTCACTGTGACATAATTATGATGTAACATCAAAAAGTTCCAGCATGCAATTTGACAATGAATGACATCCCAGAATGTCATCAATATGTCATAGCAATGACATCACAATAGTTCCAATGTTTGTAATAGTAATGGATGATGTCACAAAACATTGGAATATAATGTGATTATGAAATAACAATGAGTGATGCCACAAATTGTTCCAAATGCACAACATATTAATGAATGATATCCTACAATGTCACAGTGTGTGGCATCATTAGGAATGAATGATATTAGGAAAGATCATAGTGTGACATCACAAAAGTTCTGACATATGATATTACTAATCATTACCACATCCAAAGATTTTGATTTTTTATAGCTTTGCTTATGGATAGAATATCATTTATAACCATAAAAAAATTTTGCAAACCAGAAAGTAATATCTCACAACAAATAATGTGCCAAACAATGTCAGATACAATGCAATAGTAATTATATGAACCTTATCAATTTTGTTAAAACAGTTCACTAGCCTTAATCCTATAAAAGTAATATCATCAAACAAATGTTTTTCAAATTTCAATACAAAATTTATTAATTCTAATAAGACCTATGCATTTAACAAATAGACTTTTACAAAGAGAGGTTTGTAGAAGATTTATTAACATTATTAATACCATAAAGGAAATTTTTTATTTTTTTGTCCAATATAATTTCATTTACAATTCACAGTTCAGATGACAGTTCAAGATCCCAAACACATCTTAAACTTTATTACTGTTAATCAGATAATTTAAAATTATATAAATACTAAAATAATAATAAATATTAAATGTTAAAATATATTATGATAAAAAAATAATGATAAATTTTAAAAAGGAATAATAATGGTGGACTTATTATATTTTGGACTATGAAATTTAACAAAATTTTTTTTTTTTATAAATACTATAAAAATATTTTTCGTATGAACATGTGCTTTATTATAGTAAATTAACATAAAATATATCTATTTATTTTTAAAACAAATGTTTTATGCAGTTATAAATAATAAATATACCATATACTTTGAAAGTCAATGCCACATTTAAAAATTATGAAATATTAGCAGTACAAATCTAATCTAGTATTAGAAATAATTTAATAAACAAACAGTATTGAAAATTTCCATCTGCTTTATGATATATTGCAATAGATAAAAATGGCTTATAATTTTATTTGTTGTTATTGTTAAATCTTAACAATTTATGTTTTACTTAAATAACAATTTATTTTAAAAATAAAAACAAAAATTAATTTAGGAAATTATTATTGGTTTGACTGAAATATGATTATGAACAGTTATCTATTTTTAATGATTTTTCATATCTATTTTCCTATAGAAATAATCAAATACTAAAATAACGCATTTTTGTAATGATAAAAATAGGCTTTTACAAATATATTATTTAGTAATTTTTAATTATAAAAAAGTAAAACTAAAATGACAAAATAATCTAAATAAATTAGGCTAATACCTCCTTGTGAAATGTATCAATTAGTTTGTCTCTTGTGGCATTTTTATCACTTTAAAATGATTAAAATAAAGCTTAAAACAATACATATAAAAATTTATGAATTAAACTTTTAGCTGAATATTTGTGTTTTAAAGAAACTGTTATAATATTCTAAAAAAAATATGTACAGTATATATAAATTTTAATAATTTTATTCATTACTCTGATTTTAAATTTAAGCAATATCAATTATACTCAATTTATCATAATCTATATCAAATATTCTTAAAAACTGTAATACTTATTTCAAAATCATAACAGTCTCTCTGAATTGCTTTAAATTAAATTATTATTATAATTATCTGTATTAGAATCTGTGATATGGTTAAAGATAACTCAAACTGAACTGAAAACACTACAGTTTTTTTTTTACTTTCATTGCTGGGAAATTATATAATTTAAAGGCAATTTCAATTATTTTAATAAATTGCTTAACAAAAGTAATTAAAACTTAAAAAAGATTTGAATAAGTCATCAATAAATAGAATGCTTTAATCAAACTTTATTTAATATCTTTTTTTTCTGTTATTCAAAACCGTTTATGGAATAATTAAAATATTTATAGAAAATTTATAATATAGAAAATCTTATATAACTAAAATTCCCATAAAATGAATAAAACAATAATCTTAACTATAATACTACGTTCAGTTGACTCTGGGAAGATACTGATTAAGATTAAATTAATATCACTCCTCTGTAAGGAAATATATCTGAACATACAGAATGAATATATATTACATTGCATAATCCAAATAGAAACTTTCTAATTATAAAAATATAAAACTCTTATCACATAGAAATCATTTAAATTTATTAATATTTCAACATATTAAATATTTTAAATAATTTATTTAGAATAAAATAATTTGAATTTGAAGAATTTAGCTAAATTCTTTATTTCATTATTATTTTGTAAATTTAGAATATATAATTATAAAGTAAGATACTGCTTAATGCAGCTCCATTTAACACTGTTTTTTTCGAATTCTATATTTTTTGTTGGTTCACTTAGGTGCAATTTTTCAAACTATCATACTCACATAAATCTGAAATCACACAAATTTATTGCTTTGATACTCCTATGTCATCTTGCAGTGCATTTGATATCAATGCAATGTAATACATATAAAAGTCTGCTGCAGTCACAGTTCATATTTATGATTGATCAACATTATTTTACAATAATAAAACTCATAATTATCCTATTTTAGTTTTAATCTGAATGCTGCCACTTCAAATTATAGTTTGATATGGTGAAAGTGGCTTACTCTGCTATTTCGAACTATAGTTCCTTGAAGTTAGAATGTTTTTCTTTCATCGATACTTTTTCATTGTTTATAGTTTACTGCAATCTGATTACTGTCTTTTGTTCTTAACACTTTTTATTTTCTAATTTTAAGAAGTTTTTCATGAATAATTTATGAATACAAATCAATATTAGCAATTAAAAAAGTCAATAATTATTGTAAGACATTATTATTATTATTATTATTATTATTAAATTTACAAAATAAAATAAAAATGGTCCATATATTTTTTATTCCCTGTTCTGTTTCACCCTATCCCCATTATTTATGAGTTAAAATCATCTCATTTAATGCTGTTTCATTTAGCACTTTGTTTTTCTGGAACATATCCCCTGCATTAAATAGGGTCTTACTGTATATAATGCATCATATTTTAAGTTAGTAACTGATTCAAATTTTTAGCATTTTTTGATATTAACTACTAATATAATAAATCCTCATTAACAATAGGCTAATTCATATATATTTATAAATAAGCCTTATTCAAAGCGGAAAAAGATAATTTTATTATAGAAGTACTTTCGACTTTAAGAAGTCATCAGCTTTACAAAAAAACCAATTAGAATACCTATGTTATTCTAATTGTTTTTCTATGGTATTCTAATTGTATTTTGTGTAAAGCTAATGATGGCTTCTTGAAGTCTAAAGTACTTCTATAATAAAATTATCTTTTTCCGCTTTGAATAAGGCTTATTTATAAATATACTAGTTATATAAGTGGAAGTTTATTTATTCACAAGACTAATTTATATATTATTGACTATCATCATCAGAATTTATTTGCTTTTATTTAATTTAATTATATTATAATAGATTTTTCAAAATTAGAGCAAACCAGCAGACTTGCTTTACAGTGGAATAGTTAATTACATTTCAACAAAACAACTTATATCAGAAATTATTCATATTAAAAAAAAAAATAGCAATTTTTAAAAGATTGCAGATTATCAAGCAATATTCTACTGAGGATTGAGTTCAAGAGTTAAACACAAGTTATTGAACATTATCATAAATTATCAGTCATTCTATTTAATAACAATCATGTCAAAATCAATGAATTTTATAAAAGAAATCCACATATATACAATATCTATTTAATATTAAATAATTTTTCTAAATTTACAATCACATTAATTTGTAAATAAGATTAATTCACTAATTAATTAAATTATGAATTATTGATAGATAAATCAGAATTGAATAATTAAATTCCATAATGTTTTTTCAAAGAAATTTCATTATATAGATAAGTTTAATAAATTCCTGCTTTTTTTTAAAGCTGTTATTTAAACAAAACTCTGTTAAGAAATAAATAAATTAAAATTTTATATATAATAAAGTTATATGGAAAAATTCTCTCTATAAAGAAGCCATATTTTAGCTATTTGAATTATTAATATAGATCTTTGAAAATGATCACATGGCCTAGGCCTACCTGTAAAATATATAAATAGAATAAAATTTAATACATACATATATCATATATATGTAGATATTATCACACCTAGATAATATCTATGTCTACAATTACATTAGTTCACATAACTTCTTCTGTTCTCAAATAAAGTAATATGTATTCTAATCTCAAAATGTTTAAATAAACCTTAACATTAATCACATGAACAATGAAATATTTAACTCCTATTAAAATTAATATTTTACATAAATTATATCTAGATAATAAAATTTTTCAAAATCAGATGAATAATCAATGATAAATTGGAGTTAAATGGCAATAATTTGTAAAAATTAACTAATTCTGATTAGCAATAATAAATGCTTTTATTTTATTTCTATTAAAAATTTTTAATTATTGATAAAATTTTAGGTATACAACAACCAAATTTAAAATTTTAGCAACCCATCAGTAATTATAAGAAATTAGATCATAAATGTAAAGTGCCTTAAATAGAATTAATATAAACTTGGATATAAGTATTAAATATATATATTTACTATTTAAAAAAATTAAATTTCTTGTAAAGCTTCCAAATGAAAACAAAAGGTTTTATTTAATCATTTTAAAACAATTATTCAATATATATTAAGTAATTAGAGTTTATAATAAATAAAGTTTGATATTTCTTTTAAGACTTGAAACTGCTAGTTTTCTAATAGTAATATATTTTTATATGATCTTGCTTAATATTCAGAACTGACATTTTATTTAAAATATAAAAATTAAAACATAAAATTTAAAAATTTATATTAATGTTCTTCAATATTCATGAAAATGCATTGTAAATTATTTCAAATTATAGAAACTTTATTATTTATCTTCATATGCAAAAAATAATTTTAAATCATACATGAATAACAAAGTAAGTGTGCAATGCAAAAAATTATTTATAACTGTTATCTTTACTGAAATCAGATATTTTTTAAGAGATAATTTTGGATTATATGTGATGAAAATTAAAAATGTATTATAACTATATTGTAGCTGTGTATATTTATAAGTTTGAAAATAAATAAATACATAAAAAAAAATTATATATATAGATCTATTAAACAGACTGCAATTTTAGTAAAGTATCATATTAAAATCTAAATAAAAGATATTAAGACAATAGAAGTTTATCGAAAATAATATTCTAAACCTTGCTGACTACAGCAGAAGGGAAAAAAATCTTGTATTACAATTGATAAATTAATTTTAATATGTTTTCTCTATTTTAAATAAAATTACTAAAAAAAAAATCTGATCACAAAAGACTGCTGTCTCATATATATATATTTTCTATATACACATATATATAGAAACGAAACGAAATTTTACTTAAAAAACAATTGATAAATTAATTTTAATATGTCTTTTCTCCATTTTAAATCAAAATTAACTAAAAAAAAAATCTGATCACAAAAGACATATATAACATATGTCTCATATATATATTTCTATATACATATATATATAGAAACGAAACACAATTCTACTTAAAATACTTTTTTAAAACGAACAAAACCGATTTTAAAGTTTTTATAAATAAATATAGAAAGAAGCTTCCCTCCTTTAACCCTCGACTCTACTTTATTATTCCGCAGTGGTTAAACCATTAAGCGAACGAACGGGATGTTCCTTAGTGTGCTACCACCTCAACAGCCAGTGACACAGGTCAAACACAAACCCCTCTCGCAATCTATACTGAAACGTTCCGGTCTATAAATTCACCTCCCCACGACACGTCCATGCAGTTCATCCTGTCACAAACATCAACCTCAGAACAGCAATATTCGTTGGCATAGAACTTCAGCCCTGGGCGTGCACGAATTCCAATCCCCTCTATCCCTTATCCTACTAGTAAAAAAGATATTCCATGATTTCGAAATAAACATACTCCCTACTACGCTCACCACATGTAGTTTTACTCCTTTCCAAAAAAAATTAAGGTAATTCAAAATATTTTTCTAAAACAATAAAAATTGGGTTTATAAGTCTGTATGTTTGTAAACAAAGAGCGACTATACGGAACGATGTCAACGTCCAGCCTATGTATTTAACTTTATGTTACAATTAAGCACATTTATGCTTCATCGAATCAATAATTGAAAATGATTCACGACCAAAAGCATATTACTACTCTATTTTGGGTAAAAATTTCAATAACTAGTAAAACTAACTATTTCTTAAATAAATATTTTATAATAATAGTAATAGAAATAACATTTCTACATTATATTCGCTTTTCTAATTCAAAACTTTTAAAAGGTCGTACTGGAACAGCTGACGAACGGCGCGCGCCGTGATTGATGTGACGTCACAGAATGAAAGCATGTTCTCCATATCCATACACAACTATACATACTAAATTCTGTCTTCAACAATCGCCTAGATGTTTTCATCAGAAGCAGTATACGGATATGGATATTGAACACATCCCTATGAACAGAACCAATCTCAACTTTCTCCCTTAAACCAATACAGCAGTCAACATCCACCTGAAGAAACCTCGAATAAAAGACTAACTTATAAAGTCTAGATAATTAAGCAAACGCAGAAACAAAAATACCGTTCATCATATAAAATATGTAACAAACACACTGCATACAAACACAAAGGGCATTAATGTCATTGTGACGTAACTCAACTCCCCAAGCTAAATTATAAAAAAAATTAACATACTCGATTATACCTGATTATGAAATAGCAAATATTTATATAAAAAAACAACGATCAGGAAAGCCACATAACACGAATATGTCTAGAAAGTTAGTTTTTCACGTCAACATGGCGTCTAGGTCTGGAAGTGGTAGACCAACTTTAACGGTGCTTAATGCGAAACGAAGTCGCTCGAGTTAAAATAGACTAGCAGTTTTATTAAAGTAAATCTATATGATATAATATCTTTAGTATATACAGACTTTAGGAGTCACGTGGTGGATATAACGAGTGTTATGGTGCGAGTGTCTGCGAGTTTTAGTCCCGATGTAGAACAAAACGGAAAAAGCTGTTCGGACTCTCTTACCCGTGCTGTTTTCACTAAGTCGCTGTAGGAATACTCCGGACATGTTTTGTCGTTGGATTCGTCGAGCGTCAAACTGAACCTCTGTGTCGGTGGTTGATCTTTCGCTTTCTTCTCTTTCGCTAACGACTTGACAGTATCGAATGGTATCCTTCTCGGTTCCGCCATACCTGTTTATACATCAGGAATCCCTTACTGGTTTCGGGGGTTTGGTTATTCCCCTTTCTACTGTGATGAGTGAAAACGATTTTTAAACGTTCGCTGTTACCGCCGCCATTTTACATCCGGCACCGGTTACACTGCGCTTGCTCCACGGCCTTGACTATTGGATTATGGGACAGAGCGTGCTGTTTCCCGCGCTATTACGAATACCACGTGCTGTCATCATTGAAGTTTTCCCTTGTTTGGGTTTTAATTTCGCACAAGTTAATGTTTTTAATTCGAGATAATTCGTATATTATTTTCAGTTTTTACGATTGCAACTTTTTTCGCTTTCTTTTTTTACGTCTCAAGTTCACTTCTGTTTGATTGTCTATTTTAATTATAACTGAAATATAATCTTTTAATCCAGAAGATCCAGACGAATTTTACCCCCTAAAATAATCAGATTTTAATAATAAAAATTATTTTTACATTTCCTTAAAGAGCGTTCTTTTAAAAAGAACAGAATTTCAAGTTATAAATTTAAATTTCGAAGATGTTCATTTTTAATATAATAAGCATTAAAATCCGAATTTTGTAAATTTAATTTAAATTAATACATCTAATTATGAAATAGATATAATGAAAATTAAAGTTGGAAAGAATAGCGAGATCATGCAAGCCTATATAACATTCATTTAATAATTATATCTTCTTTCCCATTGTTTCGTTAAAACGAGAAAGTTTTTTTTTCTTTAACAATATCAACTTCCTTTCTGAATTTTTTATGCTTTTAAAATTTGTGTCTTCTGCTCTCTTTACAAAATCTGTAATCTAACCCGCTACTTGCTAGAAAATAATCGTTCCTTAACATATACCCCAAAAAAAAAAAATTATGAATAAAAAAGTTTTTATCTTTTTCGCATTCCTCTATTGAAAAAAAAAAACATTTCTTTTAAGAACTGAATTTTTGGAACACAAAATACTCAAGGGTCGACAATTAACTCAATTTCAAATCGAAAATGGACTGTATATCGTCCCTTTCACAACAAACTAACGAAATTGCATTTATGACTAATTTTAGCAAAGTATTTCCTAATGATTGCATTTTGTGTCCTCCTAGTATGGATTTACAAAAATTAATGAAAATATTTTGTGTTGTAGTAATGTAAACGTAATTTTCTAAACCCGTTAAGTAAAAACCGTGTTATAGAAGTATCGTGTTATATGAGGATTTCCGCAATTTTCAAATCATGTTACAGCGAAACCGTCTTGTATGAAGCCGTGTTAAAGGAGGGATACCTATACATTAATTTATCAAAAATAGGGTATTGATGTTGATGTTGATACCTTAAAACGTTAGAATATGTCATTTTTTTTTTTTATATATTTTACGTCCCCTTTCCAATCAGGGAGATTACTAAGGGGACGAACAAAAATAGGGTATTGATGTTGATACCTTAAAACGTTAGAATATGTCATCTTTTTTTTTTATATATTTTACGTCCCCTTTCCAATCAGGGAGATTACTAAGGGGACGGGGCTTTTTTTGTTTTTTATATATATATATTTTACGTCCCCTTTCCAATCAGGGAGATTACTAAGGGGACGGGGAGTATCCGATCCAACCACGGGCTGCACCCACACCCGTGGAGGGGGGCCGGATGGTGAAGGACGGGGAGAAACGAAATATTTGTAAAACGAAACAATCCTCTACGTTACAAGACCAATAATAACTCAAATATCCAGCAAATATGCTAAATTATCCCTCTTGCGGTGATTTAATGAATATTATTCTGTAAAGAGAATTATGAATTAAATAATAAATCATTGGAATATATTCAGGGTGTTTTCTAGCACCCGTACAACCCTTTTTTTCTCGGAAACGCGATGAGATAGGAAGCACGGGAAAAAATTTTGATTACCAAAGTATATCTGAAGAATCGAATGGGCAAGAAGTAGGGGGAAAAATTTTGATTACCAAAGTATATCCGAAGAATCGAATGGGCATGATAAAAAAATTTTGTGGGCCATCGGAACTAGGGGCACAAGGGGTCAACTATGAAATCTCCAATGGAGCAGGGGCACAAGAGGTCAACTATGAAATCTCCAATGGAAACCAAAGCTGACTTTGGCATAATTGGATAGAACAGGGAAAAACAAACAACATTTGTTTCGAAAGTTTTTTAATATCACTTACGGATTGTGAGATATCACAAGAAAAGATGCCACCGCATGTACCACCGATTGGGCTATTCAAGCAATAATGCCGCTGCATGTACTGCCGATTGGGCTATTCAAGCAATAATAAAAGGAAAAATCTGACAGAGGGCATCTGTGTACATCATGGCACTCTATAAAGGGCTGAAACAAGTCCAGAAACCCTCGTTTTTCAGTATGGCTTCATGCTGAACTGTGATGGCGAATTACTTGTCACACCTGCGGTTCGAGTGCTACTACAGAATACAAGAATTCGCATTAAATCTGCATAACAGTCGGCCGGACTGGCCGCGTGGAAACGCTTCGGCTTTGCGCCTATAAAGGGCTGAAACAAGTCCAGAAACCCTCGTTCTTCAGTATGGCTTCATGCTGAACTGTGATGGCGAAATACTTGTCACACCTGCGGTTCGAGTGCTACTACAGAATACAAGAAATCGCATTAAATCTGCATAACAGTCGGCCGGACTGGCCGCGTGGAAACGCTTCGGCTTTCTAGCAAGGCATAGCAGGTCCATAGAAAGAGGAACTTTTCACTGCACAGTCCTTGAAAATGCTAAAAATTGTTGTATTATGTAGTAAACCTAATGGGGCATAGTCTGGCCATTCACCATTAGGTTTAATGGGCATGGCCAGACTGCTATTTTTCGAAAGATGGTTTTTAATTGGGTCTCGGAGGAAGAGTGGGCAGTCATAAATAATATGTTCAATGTTGTCCGAGTGTCCTGATTTGCACTTACATTTATCGCTGTCGATAATTTTAAAATGGTGGAGGTAGTTGTTTAATCTACCATGATTTGTAACGAATTTGGTAAATTCATGCATTAACTCAGTGTCTCTTACCTTAAGTCTGTCTCTACTCAGTAATCTTTTTAGTCCTATAGCATTTTTTATTATCAATTTTAACTTCAAAACACATCTTGGAAAAAAATTAACTTCTGTATATAAAAAATACATACAAATACAAAATAAATGAAAAAGTATATTGTTTAATGTTATATATATTTTATTTTTTTATAATAAAATATTATATAATATATTTTATTTTGCATCATGAATAATACAGCACACATCAGCAAATCACAAATAACTTATCATGATATGTTATTTGTAATTTGCTGAGGATGGCTTAATAAAGCCGAAAGTTCTTTAATTCTATTAAAATTTATTTCTACTTTTGATGTGTGCTGTGTTATTCATGATTAAAAAGAAGGTTATGCAATTTTATTTTGCATTTGAAAGAGTTAGTTTTTAATCCAAACATATGCAAATTTATTAAATTCACTTGCATAATTTTTCTCACTTTTTATACCAATTTTCTTATTGTCAATTTGCAAGAAATAAAAAAATATTTAAAAATAATCAAATTATGCAACATCTCCAATTTTGCTATAATTTATAACTAAGAGACAAACAAAATAGCTCTATAGGATTATAAAACATAAATATTTACCCAAAGGGTTTGACTAAGAGCTGCATAGTTGATGATCCAAAAAATATGAAAAAGTTTCATAAAATTAATACTTTTTTTGACTAAAGATGTTTTTATTTAGATAGACACTGTAATAACTTCTAAAATTTTAATTATGACTTACTTATTGTAAATATGAATATAATTTTTTTTAAATTTATGCTTATAAGAAATTTAAACTACTTTAGTCTTGTCCCTATATATCATATTCTCATTCATATATAAACATGATTACTCTTGCAAACTTTGATATCTGTTTATTAATTGCATATTTGAGTTTATGATCTCTCTATCATGTTTATTGCATGGCCTGTGAAAATAATTGGGCTATTGATTGATGTGGGTTTCATTTAGATAATATGCAATATAGTTTTTATTTTTAAATTTGACCTTTTATTTCACTATAATTATTGAAAAACCAGCTATTGATTAAGTTTGAAAATATTCTAATAAATATTGAATATGATGTCAAAATGACGTATCATATATATATATATATATTATTGCTCAGCCTTAGGAAGGAAATTATAATATCAAACAATATGCATAATTTTGTATAAATATACATAATATGAGGTTTACATTCCTTTAATAGTTCCATTATTTCTTACTAATCTTATCTTACAGATTTTTTTGGGAGATATATTCTAGGATCTTAATGCCCACTTGTACTTGTATCTTATAAAATAAAAATAATAATAGATTTTATTTTTAATTTGATCTTTGATCTATCTGTAATTGTTAAAAATTAGCTATTGATGAAATTTTATGTTTCCCAGTAAATGGTACCATGCATATAATATAATGAAGAATATCATAAAATATCATTGATGGATGGTCATTAGGAAAATAAATAAAGCAATGCATTTCATAGTGTAGACCAGTACTTCCCAAACTATGTTCCGTGTAACACCAATATTCTGCTGAAGGTCAATAAGTGTTCCATAAAAAATTATGAAAATTAATATATGCCTCATATAATTTTAAATGTGTGCTAAGTTGAAACTGGAGTCACTAATATATATACACTATTTTCATGTGTTTTTTTTACATAAATACAATTTGATAATAAATGTTTGTTTTGTTTTCTTAATTCTTACATTTACTTGCCTAATTAATTTATTATATATTTATAGGTAGATATAACCAATAACCTTTAAAATAACCGAGATGTTCCGTAAAAATTTCAGGATTTGTGAAATGTTCCGTCAAAGAAAAAGTTTGGGAAATGCTGGTGTAGACTATCAGCTATCACAACAAAAATTTTGATTTTTATAATATCTTTTTAATTCTAGAACCATTGATTATTTATTCACATGACTATTATTTATTTTATATATCAAAAAGATTTTTCTAATGAGAAATGCTATGTTTCTTTTGATGGCATATGCATATGATTTAAGCACTATTAAATTATAAACCAAATGCAAAATTTTGAAACTGTAAATATATTTATTTACTATAGTTTCAATTAGAGTGATAAATAAATTTTCATGCTAATTTTAACTCCTTGAGGTTCATATTAATCAATTTCTGACTATGGCTGCTGACTGACAAGTAATGGTAATTAAGTCTGATTAATATGTATAAGATTAAAATTATATTATTTCACTTAATTTTTATTGAAATAATTTGAAATTTTTACAGTTTATTATATTTTTTTGTTCTGATTCTAACAATCAACATTTTTTCCAGTTTTATTTTTTTTCAATTTTTCATATCATATATGAAATCATCCCTGAGATAAATCTGCTTTAATGTGGCAGGAAGTTTGCATGCTCTGACAACCTTGAGAGCTAAGCCAGTGATAGCTTGCTACTGGTAGGGTCTCTCATGCCAGACAGGTCTTCATGAAATAGGAACATGATTAAGAGAGATACCAAACCAAATCAAACCAAATATGGTAAGTTGGGCAGCAGCTTCTATCATTACTGAACTGATGCTAAAAATAAAGGACATTGGACAGACTCAGAATCAGACAACAATAGGCATAGATAGGACTCTTTAATGGCTACCATACTGCAAAGTGAAAGGGAAACCACTACCTCAGTTTTTCCAAGATAACACAGAATGAATGAACTGCACTGAGAATTTTTGAAATAGGGAACATGACACTACTGAGAGTTCAGATGGCAGCCCCCGACAGTGGAAGCACTAGGGCTTCCAAGGTCATCAATAAACAAAATCCCTGGAAAAGTGTTTAAAGTGTGATCTAAATGCTGCCCATTTGTAACTATAGTGGCCAACCATGCTGGGATTATTGTAGAAATATAAGTCGGATTTCTATAGACTTTGGTATTGAACTGTCGTTAGTATTAAATCTATTTGTATAAAAAACCTAACACACTCGATTTTAAATGCATAATAACACACTGTTCCACAATCCATGCTAAGAATGAAGAATTTAACAAGACCATAAAAGAAGGGAAAGGCCTATGGGTATAATTTTAAGTTTATGAAAGCAATCTATGATAAAATCTTAAAAGCAAATAGTATTAACAATTGGAATAGACAAGTAGAGCAACAACAAGGCCACCCACAAAACAAACATCCGTCTAAATTTTTGCAAATGCCATCAACAGTTAGGGGAATACCTGCCATAAATAATTAATAAAAAATCAAGAGCTAAAATTAGCGTATAGAAAGAATGTTACTATCTTCCATCGCTTACAAAACGATAAAAACCCCTATCCCCAGATCAGAAAGTCGGGATATATGTTTTGCCTTTATACAAACAAGATCTTAATCGACAGGAGGAATACATAGAGCTAACTAGGAATAAAAGAAAGAGTACAAGAATATAAAGCTGACATTAAAAATTATAATCTAAGAACAACAATAGTGTAAAGGTGCTACGAACATAACATGCTAATCAAATGGGATGATGCAAGAGTCGTAAAACCATATAATAATTTTAAAGAAGGCTTATTACTTGAATCATTAGAGATAATACAAAGAGGACAGTATAAAAACGTCATTAATGAACAGTTAAGTAGTGATATTTCTGCAACTGGCAGTACATTTTGAAGAAAACCAGAAGTCATTAGTGCTGACTACCCCATGGGACATTTAATTTTAATTTTATTAATTTTTAATAAATATAATTAAAAATTATTTGTAAATTGCTAACTAGATAGTATGTTTCTAATAAAACTGAAATATTTATACATATATAGTGTTATATTTAAACTGTATTTGTAATTTTATTTAATAATTGAAATTTATATTCTTAATTTAAATTTTGAAAGTTTGTATTTTTTTAAGAGGTATACATTCGAAAATGAACTAAAGCTTTGTATTCCATTTAATTCTATTCTTTGTGCTGAAAATGCTTGTTTATCAATTGAAAATGTTTCAATAAAATTAAATTATTGTTTTGAACTGCTATTAAATGCTATTTTTGAAGTATTAAGTGGACTCTTGTTTTCAGCAGTTAGTTAAAATATTAGCACTTGAATTATGTACAATTATAAATAGATACCATAAAAATTATGCAAAACAAGAAAAACATTAATAGAATTAAATCAATAACTGTTTTGAAAGAAGTGGCCAACCATATTCTTCCTTAATTTGGCCAATGAGATACTCCCATGCTGAAGGGAGGTTGTGAAGATTAAACTCTGAACTATCTTATTATTATTGTTATTAACTGTTCTTTATTATTATTTGGAATATTATGTTTTAGTTTAAGGGTTAACTTGCATTTCATGTCTTCTCTCTTAAAAGTTTGAAAATATGAGTTACGGAATGGAAATTCTATCTTCTCAGTGAACTCACTTTTCATGTGATCCTCATCCATTCTAAATTAATATCATGGATCTGATTTGAAAATTGAAGAATAATCTCTTATTGTTGATTTATAGTCGGTAAATAAGTATTATCAATTGTAAAGATGATGATATGAATTGTTTTATTTATAAACTAGAAACTGAAGTTGTTGCACATCTGTATGTAAATGTGCTGAGCACAGACTCATAAAAGTTGCTACTACAAAAAAGATGTTTGCCTTTAGGCAGTGAGGTGTAGCTTGGCTTTCAATTGAATTAATAACTCTTAATTTCTCTCTTGTTTTATTGACAACTTATTGCTTTTCCATTTCAGAATATGGAGGTATTATATTAAGTTATCCTTTAAGATTATTTATTTTGATTTGTTGGATTGATAATTAAGTTTTATCACTAGTTTGTCTTATGTTTTATTATTGTTTAAATAAAGCTTTTGTTAACATTTTGAGTGTTTGGATTTAATAAATTATTTTTTATTATTTAACTTTATTGTTTTGAATTTATTCAAATTCCTAATTATTAATGCACTAATGTATTTTTGCTATTTAATTCTAATGCTGTTCTTTACTTTAACAACTATGAAATTCCAGCTGTTGTTTTCTCATGTTTGTGTTAAATTTAGCTTTGTTGTTAATTTATTTTCAAAAGTTATTTTCCAGAAGTATAGAAGAACTGGTCAGACTGGACTCTGGAATCTTGCAGAGTCATGAAACTGTTAGATATTGTTAGGATTATTTGATACTTTTGAGTATTGTAATTTTGCAAGGTCACATACATCTTTTAAATTAATATCATTTTTGTTAAAAATATTTTCTTGATATATGTACCATTTTTCTTCTATATAATCATTAGCTGCTGAATTCTATAGTATAGTAGTGTTATGCAAATCAATTTCAATGTACCTTTCAAGGGCAATGCTATATAATGGAATATTATTTTTGCCTGTTGAGCTGTCATGTTTATGCTGTCAAATTCTTTCAGTCAGTTATTTTCTAGTGATTCCTACATATTCCATGTTGTTATCAGCTGTGACATACATTGTGATCTTGTATACTCAGGCATGTTCTTTGATTGGTCTAACCTCTTTGTCATTTTTAATTTTATTCCATACTCCTACTTTACCTTCAAAGGCAAGTACTACCAACAAGTCAGAGAGGTGCCCATAGGAAGTCTGCTTACTGGCACCCTAGCAGAAATATTACTTAGAAGCCTCAAAGAATCAATCATACCAATCTTAGAGCCACACTTCAGTTTGTACTTAAGATATGTAGATGACATCATGATCATATGGAACAACACAGAAAAATCAAACAAAATAACCCAAATGTTTATGAAAGACATCTATGGACTAATCTTATTAGAAGAACAAAAAAGTACTGAAAGTGCCCATTTTCTAGACAAAAATAACAGTACAGGAATCAAAATATAAGACAGAAGTCTACCAAAAACCAACATTCTCACTAGTGTTCATACCAAACTGGTCGATGAATCCAGTTAGATTTAAAAAGCAGTGTTCTTTCATATTGCCATAGGACATGAATAGAACACTGAACTAGAACATATTTATACAGTTCAGAAAACGAGGACTACCAAAAAGAAATACAAAAAGTGATTAAATACGGACAAATACATGGTTATAACAAAAGGTTTGTACTGGATATAAAGAATAAAGTAGAAAAAAGCATCAACATAAACAACAACTCACAACAAAGACAAAAAGCCCAACAACATGAAATAGATATATAAGAAAATAAAGAATACATTAAAATACCGTATAGACTATCTAAGTATCCTCGGCTTGGGGATCTGTACGACAATGATATTAATCATTTCCAAAAAAATCCTGAAGTTGAAAGAAAAAAGCAATCAACATTGGACAGATTCTTTAATGGAAAATAAACATAATAGAAAGATAATAGATCAAACTATAGCACTCACAAGCAGTCCAAATAACTTTATTCACTTAAAAATTCTTTCCAGAGGAACGTTTTTGGCTACATTATAGCCATCATCAACTCACGCATTACACCTAGCCCTCGATTTGCATGGCACTCAATTTACACGGTTTCGCTTTTACACGGTTTTATCTAAGTATCCAGTAATAAAACAGACCTTAAGATTAAAAGGAAAGAAGATGGCCATCAAAAGAGCGACAACAAACTTTAACTTATTTAGGAATTGTAAAGACCCCAAATAGAAAAACAAAAAGTCGGGAATCTACAGTAACCCAGTAGAAAACATAAGTACAAAACAAAAAGCCTCATACATAGGCAGGGCCGGATTTACCAATAGGCTGACTAGGCTGCATCCTAGGGCCCCAAAACTATCAAGTCATTTATAAGTTAAAAGAGTATCATATTGTCACATTTTGTGGGTTTACAAGTTTGTAGAGATTAATAAAGAATGAGTACAGCTATATTTCGTATAGTCCAATTTATTCACACAAAACAAAATAATCTTGTTTCAGTATAACTAAATTCAATACAAAATCGCTCCTAAAATTGCAAATCCAGCTCTGTACATAGAGGTCACCGGCCACACCCTAAAAGAAAGACTCCAAGAACATGAAAGGGACATAAATGGCAACATGACAACAGCGCTGACGGCGGAATGCTATGCATCAAACATAACCGTGAACTGGGGAGGAGTGAGAATAATCAAACAAGTACCAAATATGAAAGTAGGTTTAATTTCAGAGAAATGGCAACATGACAACAGTGCTGACGGCGGAATGCTATGCATCAAACATAACCGTGGACTGGGGAGGAGTGAGAATAATCAAACAAGTACCAAATATGAAAGTAGGTTTAATTTCAGAAGCATTAGAAATAGTCAAGAGGAAAAAGCATGAAAATATACTAAACAAAAAAACATCGGAAAATTTACCAACACTATGGCAGTATGTAATAGACAAAATGTATTAAAAGCCAAAAATAGAAGCAGTGCTGTTTTGATATCAAACCATAATGTAACTACACATAAAATAATACATAAAAGCTAATAATTTTTAACCCTATCTTGCTACAAATAACTTAATCATATAATTAACGATGTATCTTGCATGGAAAAAATGCACATTAATTACAAAAAATGTTAAACACATAATTACATGTTATATTACTACAAAAAAAATTAATTAGCAATGTTTTAAATTTGTTCAGTTTATAAATTTTAATCCAAATTATATTTAATCTATGACATTTATTTATATTCTATTGTAATTTGAAAATTCTAAACAGAATCGAACCTGATGATGGTGTAAAGCACCGAAAACATTTCTTCATTTTCCAAATTAAAGTTTTTCTATACTGCTATAAGTGCTTTTATTTTATTTATATAAAAAAGTTAAAATAAGGTGAATAGCAGTAATTGAAAGTAAAGCAAGTCATAAAAATCATTAATGATATAAAAATGAAGTTTTATATCAATATAAATAACACATCCACAAGAAAGATGAAAATAATAGAAACACCTTATTAGAACTGTATCTAAACACACTATGCTTAATAAAATCAAGCATGATTTACAAAAGCAATATAATGTAACAGTGCCAACTAGAAGGAATCAATAAAATTAGGAACTACAAAGAATTCAGATCAATTAAAGAACAAGCCAGAATATATAAGATCCAGTATATGACACTACTGTCAAAACAACATGGAATATATAGGAATCACTAGAAAATAACTGATTAAACAATTTGGCATGGGTCGGTCACTATAGCTCCTTCAACCTCACGGTGTGCCATTTTTTGCAGGAGATCCAAATTAATGATTTTTTTGTTTCTCGAACTCAGTGTTATGCCTTTAACTTTTAGCACACTAGATACAAACATGACATTAGTAACAGGCAAAAATAATACTGCACAAAATAGAACTGCTGTTGAAAGGAACATTGAAGTTGATTGGGATAATGTCACTATATTAAAGAATTCAGCAAATAAGGATTATATACAAGAAAAATGACATATATACCAAGATAACATTTATAACAAAAATATTATTAATTTAAAAGATGCAGGTAATCTTCCTTCAGCATGGAAGTATCTCATTTCCCAAATTAAGGAACCATTTCTTTTAAAATATAGTTATTAGTTTAATTTTATTAATGTTTTTCATATGTTTTGCATAATTTTTATTGAATTTATTTATAATTGTACATAATTCGAGTGTTAAGGTAATTTTATGATTTTAAATTTAAAAATGTTCTGTTCTATCATTTTTAAAATAATAATTTTGTATTCTAATTTTAAATGTATTGCACTAAGGATGGGCTTGCATTCCTGAAAGTACTTTGCTTGTAATAAAAAGTTTAAATTTATATAAAACAGACAACACTACACTTGATGACAGCATCAGAAATCAGTATTGAGTCTGTCTATAGGAGTGGCATATTACCAATTTTTAATGTGATATTAATGTACATAGAACAGTCAATTTTGATGTAAAAGGTCAGTGAGAATGCTGTTTATTTTTATGTAATTGTGCTTCTTGGTTTTCAGTTTTCAATTTCAAATAAAACTTCAATGAAATTTACTTTGTTTGATGGCTAATCATGCAGCCTTTTGAGAAGACTTAAAATGACAACTTGCTGCCAATTTAGAACAAAGTTACATTATTGCACATCTGATCATAGTATATATCATTGTTTCTCAACCTTTGGGTCGTGACCCAATATTGGGTCGCGAAGGAACTGGTAAAATACCAAAATAAAAATATAAAAATAAATAAATAGAAAAAAAATGTCTTTTATGTTAATTTTGAAAATTAATTTATGAGATTCTGAATGGTATTAATTTCTGGTGCATTAATTTCTTTAAGTTAATTTTTAAATTAAATTAAATTTGACATTGTGAATGCAAGTTAAGTCTATCACATGTTTGTTCCTCCCAATGCAGCATTCATTGGTATATTGCCCTTCCAGTTTTGCTAGTTTTGAATTAGTGTGTAATTATCAGTTGTCAGAACAGCAGTAAGAATAACTTTATATGTATATTCTGTTGCATAGATTCATCCCACTTCTTGTTTAATTACGAGTATTACAGCACGAATCAAAAGTGGAAAAGTTCTATATTATAACTGAAGATCTTTCAGCTTCACTGAGCCATCATCATTGCATAATACAGAAACGAATAAATATTCAAATCAAATGTTGTAGCTTGCTAAAGTTGCCTATTTAGCTGACATGATCAATGGAGCTAAAACACTGCTTAACTTTCAGTCTTAAAGTTCACAAAATAGCACATGAAGCAGTATAAATATATAAAATTTTATTATACAAAAACGTTTTCGATACTATTGGTATCATCATCAGTTGTACAAACTGTTTGTACAACTGATGATGATACCAATAGTATCAAAAACATTTTTGTATAATAAAATTTTATATATTTATACTGCTTCATGTGCTATTTTGTGAACTTTAGCTGACATAATTTCATTAATGAACTATTTAAATTTGTCAATGCAAGGATATCAGACAAATCTTTTTATTTGTTATAACAAAATAGAAGTTTTTATTAAAAACTTGACCTCTGGTTAACCAGAGTTAAAAATATTTGTTATGATATGTTTCCATCATTTTCACAAATGATTGACTATAAAATGATAACTCATGATGAAAATTTAGATATAAGTCAAGTCATACAGAATCATTTATTAAAATTAAAAGAAAAGTTTATTCAATACTTCCCACCTACAGAAGATATTCGTTTGGAAAATATCTGGTTTCATAAATCCTTTTAAACAGTACCAATCAAATAATTTAAATATATCGGAAGAAGCAAAATTAATTGAATTATCAATGGACAAAAGTTTGGAAATAAAGTTTAAAGAAAACCAAAATAATTTGTCTAAATTTTGGTTACAAATTCAATATAAATATCAAACCCTGAGTGAAAAAGCTATAAAATTGTTACTTCCATTTTCAACAATGATTGTTATGTAAAAAGATTGTTAAGTTTAAGAAACCGATTCAACGTAAGTTCAACTATGAGAATATTTTTATTTAATTCTATTGAAGCAAGAATTAATAAATTAATTGAAAATAAGCAACAATAAACGATTTATCTTAGTTATTTGGCTTATTGTTTGCTTTTATTTAACAACAAAGCCATTAAATATTTATCTTATATGGTGCAATATGTTTTTAATAAATATAATTCAAATTAATTTGATTGTCATAATTTTTGAACAGCCAATTTTATTTAAAATTGTTACTATTGCTAGTCTTGCTTTTTTATAGTAAATTTAAATAATAATGAAATCGAACTGTTTACCAATATATCAAAATAAGCCATTTTTTTTTAAATTTTACATACATACTTTAAATAAAATTCTGAATAATTTATTTTTATAATTTTTTGTTGCATTTAGTACAGAATTATTATCTTACTTGAAAAGAAAACACTTTGGCAATTAACAAAAGAGGTTAAATTTTAAAAAATTACTTTTAAATTATAAATTATTTGTCCATTGTACTATAAGTTGATCCGAGTATATACCGTATCATGCTGATATACTATCTTTTTTTTATTTTATATTATAAAATAAACATTTGGGTTGCAGTACAACTTCAAAAAATATATGTTGAGTTTCGTTTCAAAATTAAGAAACCCTGGTATATATTATAGACATGCATATAATTTACTACATGTTAAGATCATAGTTTTATTAAAAGCTTATAACTTATTTGTCAAAATTGTCATTATTTTATGGCAATTTACTGTAGCATCGCAAATAATTTAATTGACTATATCATTGGAGTAGTGATATAAATGAACTTGGCTTTCCCATAGACTCAGTACTGTCTTCTGATGCTATCGTCAAGTATAGTAATGTAGTAAAAAAATATTTAAAAACTATTTTATTCAAAAACATTCTTGTTTTACTTTATGTACTGCTTTCTACCTTATTTTATTTAATTCTAAATAAAATTTAAGCACACTGCAGTATAGGAGAAAAACTTTGATTCATATAAGAACTAACTTTTTTGGCATATTATGCCATATTCAGGTTTGATTCTGTTGTAAACTTCAATTTTCAATAGAATCAAACCTGAAGATGGCATAATATTCCAAAAACATTAGTTCTTATATGAATCAAAGTTTTTCTCCTGTACTGTAGTAACTGCTTAAATTTTATTTAGAATTAAAATCAAAAACATTTTCAGTTAAATACCTTAACCGTCCTCAGTTCACTAACTTTACTAAAATTATAAGAATAAAAAAATACTTAGAACAATAATTCAAATGTAGAACTAACATTCTATAGAACATAAAATTTTAAAAAATATTACACAATAATCAGTAAAATGTCATATAGTTCAGAAACTATAATTGCTTAAATTTAAGCTATAATTAAACATTTCTTAAAACAGCACAAAACAGTAATAGGTTATATATATAAACTTTATTAAGTGAAGTACTTTTGGTGAAAAATCAACATTGGGTGCCTACAATATAGCAGATAATATATTGAATCAAACTATAGAATATAGGTGCTCTAGTTTGATTAGGAATATTATCTTTTATATGTTTTGTAGATGCTGAAGTTGGTTTTTCACTGAAAGTACTTCACCTAATAAAGTTTATATTTATAACCTACTACTGTTTTGTTTTAAGAAATGTTTGATTATAATGTCATACAACTTACAGTTAAAAACAAAAATTAATAAAAAGAAAAAACTAATATTTTTTATAAAAGAAAAGACTTATAAAAAATAAAAGGTTTATAATTATCAATAATAGAAATAAATATGTTATATTTAAGTCTTTACAAGTTAGACCATATTAGTTTTTATTAAACCATAAGCTGTCAACTATTATTATGATATATACTGATATCTAAGATATATTCCCAAGCTTTGGATAATTACTCATTAGATTGATCATTTAGTATATTTTTATACATGGTTTTTTTAATATTTCTATAGATTCGCAGAGATTCCTTCCTTTATGGTATCATATGATGCAATTATTTTAGCTGCTTTCCATTTAATGTCTATATTGTGATATAGATATTAAGTGGAATGACATGTTTGTGTCACAAAAAAGTAATGTTAGAATCTGATTAAATGAACAGTAGTATATCAGATATTAATAGAAAAATTTTAACCATTAAAATTTGTGGAAAGACAATTGACCTTTAGAAACAGGCATATCAACAAACTAAAATGGGTATTACATAAACAACTTAATAGTAGAACAATAAAGAAGTTATGTTTACAAAATGTGTAAACGATTAGTAGGCAATATTACAATATCATAATAAAGATATGAGGGAAAGCCAAAAAATTCTTATCCTCATGTTTTGTATGTGTTACAGATCAATAATTGTGAATAATAGGTCCTATTTAACTGGAGTTAGACATGAGAGTAGAAGAAAGTATCATGTTGGACAAAATTGAGTATCAAGCTGTGATATAGTTCCTTCATCTTCGAGTGAAAACTATACAAACAATCTACAAAGAGATGTCCGCTGTGTATGTTGAGGAATATCCATCATATGAGATTGTGAAACAATGGGAGCAGGAATTCAGATGTTATCATGATGAATTCAGATGTTTACTAGTGCCTACAAGATTATTTAAGAGAAGGCTGTCCAGCAAGGTCATGCTGTCTGTGTTTTGGGACAGCAAAAATGTCATATTGACAGATTACCTACAAAAAGAGTTGACAATAATAAGTGTATAATATAGGAACTTGTTACAAAAGTTATGGGACAATATCAAGGAAAAAAAATGTGATTTACTAACAAAAGATGTATTGCTGCTAACTGACAATATACATCCACACCAAGCTTTAGAAATAGTCACTTTTCTGCACCAGTGTGTCTATGAAACTTTGCCTCATCCTCTATATTCTCCTGACCTGACACCTTCAGACTTCTACCTGTTTTGAAATATGAAAAAACATTTACGAGGAAGAAATTTCTTTGATAATGAGGAGGTCATTACTGTTGTTGAGAGCCAATCCTTGTTGTTGATCGAATCGTTGTAGAAGTCAGCAGATTTGAAAGAATTTGCTTTCAAATCTGCTGATTTCTACAAGGATTGGATTAAACAACTGTTTTACAGATGTGAGAAGAGTTTGGTCCTAGGAGGTGGATATATAGAGAAGGAAGAGTTGGAGGACCAAATTTCAGATTCTTACACATCTGTGACATGATGAAGATAACATCTGTGTCATCGTGATATGTTTTTTGGTCTCTTCTTATATATTTAAAAAAATGGCCATCTTATACTATAGCTCAAGTAACTGGCTTATGAGACCCTTTTGACATTAAACGTCAACAAACCAACCAACTACCTCAAGTAATAACTATGGGATACTTAATAAGCTTTATATAAAGAATAGTATCAACATTAAGGGAATGAGGATAAGGAAAGATAAAGATGGAAAATTGTAGAGGAGTCTAAGGCTAAAATGGATTAATAAATATAAGTGAATAAATTCTTATAAAGAGAAAATATGTCACTATAAGAATGGAATGGATGGCTGAAGAAAATTTCATTTGTGAAGATAAAATGAGGAAATTTAGTTTTAATAAAAGAATAAATTTGTAAAATTATGCTGAATGACTATATCCATAATGCAGTTTGTCATCTTAATACACTGCTAACTATTTTTCACCAAAAAAGAACATATTTTAATAAATTTGTTCTTATTATAAACATGTAGTTATTGCTTTCCTACTTAGAGCTGAAACTTTTTTAGTCCATAATGCAAGTTCTGGTGAGATTTTGAATGATCCAACCACAAAATTAGTAGCCAAGTTAGATAAGTAAAGTTGAGGATTTGTCAGGTTTCCTCAGCATGAATAGGATTCCAAATCTTGCATGTCTTAGATTGTTTTGTTACATTAAAATGCATAAAAATCTTCTTAGCATTTGCCCAATTGTAAAGAAATCTAGATTGCCAAGCATTAATTCAGAAAGTTCCTTGGCAACATGGTATTGGCAGAAGTTAAAAGAAGGAGATACCCCTTTACATTAGCTCATTTGAAAAATTCCTAGTGAAGATTAAATACTCTATGATAACTAATGAAATATTAACTGTTCTAGATTATGAGTAATTTACTTGTCTCTACAAATACTATCAATATGCTTAGCCTTCTATAAATTCTTGCTAGAACATGTCCTGCTATGATATCAAAGCTGCTACAGTGAGAGAAATAGCAAATCTCATATACTATGAATCATTTTTTAAATTTTATGGAAAGTATTCTAGATAGATGAAAGTAATAGGTAGTGCCAATCAGTGTGTCTATGACTGGATTTTTTGTAGAAATATTCCTTAGATATGTTGAAAAAAGTTGTTATACTTCTTTAAAAGCTTCAATTAAGTTATGTATATATTATGTGGATGATATTTTCATTATTTGGAATTCTGATAATATAGCTTTGGGATTCATGATGCAAAGTCGCGGATTAGAACGGATGCAATACTATTAATTCTAAACTAAGCCTAACGGTCTAGCGACTCTGCAAATTCCAGAGTTTGGCCTGAGCTCAGGTCTTAAACTAAGTTCTAACTTAAAACTAATTAATTACAAAACAATTTAACAACAACGTAACGTCTAACTGACGAAACGAAACTGAAAATCTGAACTTAAACTAAAAGTACCGATTAAGTGTTAGACTAGAACAAACAAACAACCATGTTAGAACTTACACTAATAAATTGAAGAAATTCTCAAACAAGTTAAATAACAAAAAAATATAAATTTATTAGACTCAAAACATTTACAAAAGTGTTAATAAATGCTTTATTGAAACTATAATAAAGCAACAATAAATTAATCGACAAAACTGGTTTAATCCAACTCAAATATCAATAATCAATTATTCACAAAAAAGAGAACATTAAATACTACTTAAATTCTACTACCTCCACCTCCGATACAAACTTCAAACAATCATTGATTTTTACAAGAAACTCAAATGTCACTTTCGCCAATTTTACATCAAGACAACACCTCATTGGTTGCCGTTTTTCATAGGCTCTTATACCAGGTGACTTACAGTCCTGTGCTGCTTCATTTACATACTACATAACAAGTTCAAAGTTATTAGCTTACAGAGTAATTCATTCATGTCATCTTTTTTACAATTCATTTATATACCGAAGAAAACATCGATACGGACCATTCTTATATTCACATATTGGATTAGTAGTAAATTTAGTTAGATTAGATGATGATGTCATTACCCGGGACAGCTCTTCCGGAGGACGGTTCCGATTCCATATCACGTGATTGCTAACGACGGAGACGGGAGATGTGGGAAGTAAGTTACTTTTAAACTAAAATATAATGTTAGATTATAAGAAAAGAATGATAAATAATAAAGTGCATAATAAAATAAAAATAGGACAGATCAAAGCAACTTCCTCACAATGATTGCTTCACTGTTGCTATTACTAGAGAGTTAAAATTGATAAATGGAACAAGAGGATAAAAATAATGTACACTTTTTAGATGTAAATCTGCATATTAATCAACTAAAATATGAAACTGCTGTTTATAGAAAATCAACATATGTGCCAGTCATGATCCCTGCCTGATCAAATGCACTACACTAATGAGGAATATAGGAAGTTCAAAATAATTTATAATATAGGTATCAAGCAGAGTTATATATACAGTTACATAAATGTTATCCATAATAGAGTGCTATAACCACAGAATTTAAGCTCTGACAATAATCAAGATTTTCCAAATAATCTAAATTTATTAGCCAAATTATAGCCCTTGAAATTTTAATGATAACATTTAACGATTAGAAAGAATTTAAACTAATTTTAGCGCCATCTCATAATTAGTTTAAAAAATTAGTTTAAATTCTTTCTAATCATTAAATGTTACTGTTAAAGTTTCAAGGGCTATAATTTGGCTAGAAAAATTTAGATTATTTGGAATAAGTTCCCTTGATGTTTGTATTATAATCAAGATAGACATAACATCAATGCAGATAGTAATAATCGATTTATAAGTATACCATATGTTGGAAGAACAATGAAAATAATATAAAAGATGGTAAAACAAATGAATGTTAGATTAACTACAAAAAGATATCCTATAATCTTCAGTTATCTAAGGAATAAGAAAAATTGTTATGTCCAAGAAGAAAAATCGGGTATATCTGATCTTTGTTTTTTGTAGATTTCTACAAATAGAAGAAGAATATATTTGAGTTAGGAAGTGGAACTTAAGCAAAGAATACTGGCTAATAAAGATTGGTTTTCACTAGTGTGGTAGCAGTATTTTACTGCTTTACTTTTCTGCCACTGAAAAACTGCTCAGCAGTTCACATTAATATGATACATTATCTTTAATATGCATTACGAGAAAGGTATGTAAAGACTTCTCATATTTCAGTTGACATAGTGTCATCATTTAGATTGCTGTCTAAGTATGATGGAAAATAAAACAAATGTTTCTGTTAGTACATATTTGTATATACAGGTATTAAATGCAGCAGTAACTTCAAAACATAAAAAAAAAAGATTTTGGGAGAGAGAGAGATTTTAAAAAAATGAAGAAAATGTAGCTATCAGAATAATCTGATTGTAGAAATCCAATTAAATGTCCACAATAATTACTTCAATTATGAATTTATTAAAATATATTTTTAAACACATTCGTCAATAAAATATTAACTTTAAACATTCTGTACAGTGGTACCTTGGTTAACGACGGCCTTGGATAACAATGTACTTGGTTAACGACGAGTGGCTGTAAGAAAAAATGCCTCGGTTAACGATGAGTGGCTGTAAGAAAAAAATGTCTCGGTTAACGACGCATGCTTTGGTTAACGACTCCTGATTATGTGAACTTCCGACAAAAACACATGCTTTGGTTAATGACTCCTGATTATGTGAACTTCCGACAAAATAGCGACATATGCTTTGGTTAATGACTCCTGATTATGTGAACTTCCGACAAAATAGAGCTCTAAAACAGCTCGTCATGTGATTCGTTAGCTCAGTTGTTAATCGTTATTATTTTTTATCATCATCGATTTAAATCCAACGATATCATTATTAAAATTAATAAAATTATAACCATGTAAAAATATATTTAAATAAATGATAATTAACATATAGTAATGAAAACATTATTAACCTAGATTAAAAATAGACGTGCAACAGTTCACTAGTTTTTAGTTTCTTAAAAATGATTTCTAGACGATTAAAAAGTAGACACTGCAACAATTCACTAGTTTTTAGTTTCTTAAAGATGATTTCCAGACGATTATTATTTTAAATTCTGCCAATGCAACACTTCAGTAGGTTTTATTAGATTAATGCATAATTCCGTAGCGTTCTGATTTGGCCTAGCAATACTGCATTGCTGTTCATTTGTTTACCGTTTTTACATGTCACTTTTACACTTTGGAGTGTTATCGTGTGAATACAAGCTGTCAGCGAGAATGTTATAAACGATTGTTATTTCTTCGCTGTTGAAGATGGAGTATCAAGTCGAGAAAAACGAACATTTCCGACATATTCTGCTGTACGAGTTTAACCGAAGTTCAAGTGCAGTAAGTGCGGCTAGGAACATCTGTGAAGTGTACGGAACCCTAAACTCAAAACCAACAGATCTCTACAGACGAGCGATCCAAAAACTACCCCAACGTTGGTAGGAAGTTATTGACAATGACGGAGATTACATTGTTGAAAAGTTGCTTGCTTGATTTGGTCAAATTTTTAACTGAATTTCATAAATAAAACACTAAACAAACAACAAACCTACCGGTATATTTAAAATGCTACGGAATTATGCATCAACCTAATAGTTTTTTAAAGTGATTTCTAGACGATTATTATTTTAAATTCTGTGAACAAAGTCTTCTGATTCTATTGTTGGTTTGTATTATATGTTACTTGACACCCGCAAGTGGTGTGATGTCACAGTTTCGGATTCCAGTAGAAGGAAAAAAAAAAAGTCTGTCCGAGATCCTACAGTTCATATAGACAATAAATTGGTGAGTGCGTGTCACTATTCCTTCACCATCAAAAGGCAAAATCAAATCTTATCTGTATAATAATCGTTGAATCCTATGCTGCTAATCAGTATTTACGGGTTCGTTTAGATCGGAAGAGCGGTTCAGCAGGAATGCCGAGGTGTTTATGCGTTCGTTTGTCAAAAAACTCCGAAGTGAGCCCAATTGTCTTTCTGGTGAGATTGATAGTTAAAAGTTGTTTTCACGAACAATTCATTTTATTAATGTTAATTTTTTTGTAGCACATATGATAAATAAATGATATTTTCCTTATTTTTAGGACATTTTAAATGAGTTTTATCCAAATTTTTAATATTTACTATGGTGGCGGGGAGGAGCCGGAACGAATTAATCAATTTTCAGTTAAATCTTGAATCACGCCTTGGACAACGACTGTTTTGGATGTTTGGTTAACAACGGTACTCCTGGAATGGATTACTGTCGTTAACCAAGGTACCACTGTATATTGAAATATCTAGCAAGAAACAGTGAAGAAATATTATGTAATTGAATATTTTGTTATTTTATAAATTAATTAAAATTTATGCAAAGGTAATGAAAAGGTAGAATAGGCTTATTGTATTTATTTTTTTATTAATGTAGATCCCTAAAAGCTTTTAATTTTAATGAATTATATATTTTATATGACTGCAAAATTTTAGTTTAGAAAACCGGTTTGATGAACTGTGTAATCAAATAAAAAATAACCCCCAAATTTTATATTTGTTCTCTAATTGTCTAATATAATAAATTTAGCATATTTTTGATCTTGTAAAAGTTATATTTTAAAATGATTATTTAAAACTAATATAAATTTATAATTATTTACAGTTTTGTTCCATTTGTTTTATATACATATATTTTTCCCCAAAGCTTTCTTCTACTTCTAGTGCTGTTTTCCCATGCAACTGGATTCTCTCTTTGGTGTTTTCATTGAAATGATTTCAATTAATTGCATTTCTTTATTTTTTCAATTAGATTTTTTTGGATGACACCTAACCAGTTCAACTTCATGTTAGCAAAAATTACTCCACTAATTAAAAAACAAGATACAACTTTTTGAAAGGCCATATCTCCTGAGGAAAAATCCTTAATTTTAAAGTATGTGTATTACAAAACAAATGCATTTTCAACATAACAGTATTTTATTTAAATTTCTTTCTTTTTGCTTTGTGCAGATATCTTGCCAGTGGTGATATGCAAGTGAGTCTGTCTTATGCTTTCAGAATAGATCGTTCAACAATTTGTTCATTTATAAAGGAAATATACAAAGCTATCTGGAAACTACTCTCATGTTTTGTTCTGTTTCCCATATAACTCAGGAATGGGAAAGCATCAGTAAAAGTTTTTAAGAAATATGGAATTTTTCCCATTGTATTGGTGCTATGGATGGTAAACATGCTATTATTGAATGCCCAGGTAAATCTGGATCTAAGTTTTATAATTACAAAGGGACATTTAGTATAGTGCTTTTGCTGATTCATAGTTTATAAATTAGCAATTAATTGAGCAGAAATAGTTTGTTTTCACAAAAATAAAAATGTATTTTATTCAAATATAACATTTTCGGTACTTCTGTATCCTGATCAGTACATTAAAAACTATTAATTAACATATTTTATAAAAAACATTTAACTATTCTAGAACAAATGCTTCAAATTATAAATTACAGACAATAATAATAAACATAAAAAAATAATAAAAAATTATAAAAAATTTATAAATTTAAATATCAATGTTTCCATTTTTGGCAATTCTTAAATTTTATTTAGTGTTTTAAAGTTCAAAGATCTTTTACTGCTAGGTGCCATGCTTTTAATACATTTTCTGCCAGTTGTTCATTAATAATGTTGCCCTTCTTCATTTGTCTCAGTATCTCTATTGTTTCATATGCAAGACTGATTTTGTATCACATGTTTTTATTTTCCTCCCATTTTATTTTTATAACTTCTTCATAGGCTAATCTCAGTAGTTCCATTGTCAATTTACCTTTCTTGATATCATTTTTAAATGATAGAATAGTGGAACATAAAAATGACGTCAAGAAAGGTAAATTGACAATGGCACTAGTGAAATTAGCCTATGAAGAAGATATAAAAATAAAATGGAAAGAAACTAAAATCATAAAAACATGTGATACAAATTCAAAGTTTTGTATATGAAACAATTGAGATACTGAGACGAATGAAGCAGGGCAACATTATTAATGAACAACTGGCAAAAAATGTGTTGAAAGCCTTTATGGCATCAAGCAGTAAGAGATCTTTGAACTTTAAAGCACTAAATAAAATTTAAGAATTGCTAAAAATGGAAACATCAACAATTGACATTCTACCACTTTTTAGTAACCATAGTAACACATAATGTGCAATCCACAAATTATTTATAGTTTAAATTTATAAATTTTTTTAGTTTTTATTATTTTTTATTTTTTTACGTTTACTATTATTGTTTGTAATTTATAATTTGAAACATTTGTTCTAGAATAGTTAAATGTTGTTTATAAAAAAAAGTCAATTGATAGTTCTTGATGTACTGAACAGGGTACAGAAGTACTGAAAATGTTATACTTGAATAAAATACATTTTTATTTTTGTGAAAACAAACTATTGCTGCTTAATTAAATGCTAGTTTATAAAATATGAATCAACAGTAAAAGTAGACAAGAGCAGAAGCAAAAGTCTCAAAATAGTGTTTTTGGCCATCTGTGATGCTCAGTACAGATTTATTATGATAGACGTTGATAAATATGGTAGCCAGAGTGATGATGAAATATTTGCTCTTTCAAAATTTGGAATGTCTGAACATAGCATTGGGATCTGCATTATCTGGTTCATCTATTGTTTTCCCATATGTATTTGTTGCAGATAAAGCTTTCCTATTGAAAAAAATTTAATGAGATCTTATCCCTGGAAAACACCTGACTACAATATAACAAATATATACTTCAGATTAAGTTATGCATGTTGCATAATAAAAAATGCCTTTGGAATTTTAACTAAAGAATTTTTCGAAGAGTCATCAAGGCTAAAATCAGAAACAGTTGACATTATAAAATGTTGTGTAGGTTTCCATAATTATCTGCTAACACATGAAAAAGGATTGCCTCCACATTGCTAAAGGTACTTCAAGATCTTCAAAGGACTTGTGATGAAATGTTTGTAAATTCCTATTTGGGAACATCTCGCAATTTGACACTAGTCCGTTGCCAAACTAGTGTCGAATTGAGAAATTAATTGTGGGACAATTTTTCCCATATAAGATAATGGAAAATAGATTAATTCGTTGTCAGACCCCCATCCCACTCCCCTAATGGGTGAGGTGAGAGAGATACACTGTATTATTTACTTTATTATATGTATTTTACTATTGTATAACACACTAAATTACAAAATACATATTTTATACACAATACACACAATTTATTAGCTCTTGGATGTTGGAATAAAGTCTTCTTTATCCTGCTTGTATAATACCTTGAGTTTTAACAGAACAGGATAGATTCAGATGTAGAACAGGATAAAGAAAGTCTTCTTTATCCTATTCTATATTTGATTCTATGAAACCAGTCTCAAAGTTGCTTTAAATTTCTCAGTTTGATTTGAGGTATAATACATCCTGGAGTTTTTCTTCTGCAATTCTTCGAAAATTAACCTAGCCTTTTCACAGATCATTCCCTTCAGAATTAGATAAAGATAGATCTTTATCTAATCCAGGTAAGAAGCAGCTTATCCATCTCTTCATTGATTAAAGATCTGTTCTTGTCAGAAACCTTTATTGCCCTAGCAGACATTAGCACCCTTCTTTCTCTGTTGCAAAATGTTGCTAAGTTGTCCTAGAATGCCATACTGTTGAGCTACCTCTGTAATTGTTTTACCTTTCTGCACTTTATCTACAATTTCTTTTTTCTTCTCTATGCTCAATCAAGTGTTTTTTTTTTCTGAATTATTCCTCTGGTCACTTCTTTTTGAACCCATCTCTAAATTTCACTCAAAAAAATAACAACAATTATGAATGTGCATATTTTTTACTTTCTGAAAAACGTAGAATTGAAAATTAAAATAATATGAGCAAACACCAAAGCAGCCCAACAAAAATTCAAATAATTATGCAAATAACAAATGACATCACTCAATTCCGTGCATGCACATGCACTTTTGTGTGAAATTCAATTGTCGAATTGCGAGATTGACAAATTGTGAGATATCGAATTGCTAGGTACCATTGTACTGGATTAATAAGAAGTAATAATTATGTACAGTTGGTTCCATAAAGTTTTGTACCTACCTCGTAGGGGCTAAGCTCACCGGAAGTTGATCAATTGTAAAGTCAGCTACTTGTACCGAGATTCAAGGCAGCTTCAAATGGACTTGTCTGTTGTGACTGAGAATAGGGAGGGAAGTATACGTGCGGGATGTGCTCGTCACGTGCTCTAAACTGACAAGAATAAGCGATAGAGACTGATAGCAGCATCGGTAGAGCGTCTGCCTACTGTTCCGAGGAGCCGAGTTCGAATCTTGTTTGGAGAAACATTATTTTTTTTTCTTTGGTCAACATATTAGTTTGTGTTTAAATTTTAAACAATGCAATTAAAATATAAACGGTTTAAACATTTTCCAGACAAATGTGCAATATGGTGATGTGTTCATCTGAGGTTCTAAAAGATGCTTTAAAATTTAAAAAATAAATTTTCTGACTTCGCTTTATTTTATATTTTAAGTTTGAATAAACTAGATACTACATAATAATTTCTTTTTTACATTTATTAAACTCCGGTATTTGCTAAAATCTTTTAATATTTTCTAATATTGATAGGTTTAAACATCTTTCGGAAAAACAAAACATAAAAGCATTTAAGAAATTCCATATAACTGCGTCATTAGCTATCAGCATTTTTTTAAGAATTACTATCGAGTATTGGTCTCTTTATCCACCCTTTTATCCGATAAGCTAGTATTATCTAGCTACGCTGTGTTCTACAATGGACAAAATTCACGTGACGTCGTAGTCACGTGTTTTAGTGAAAACATTGTAGTTTGCCTAAGTTTAAACGAGAAGGATTATAACTAATTCGTGCTAGTTTATTTACTATATTTAAGAAAAAAAGCAAAATATAATTTTATTATCATTTCTAATAGCATTAAGTAATTTCATTTTTAAAGTTACCGGTACTATTTACTCTAATATTATAATTTATATAAGCCTTGAATTTTTATTATATATTTAATGGATATCACTTCCAGATATATGTAGTTCATTACATTATAAGGATTTTAAAATTTTCAATTTAAATCGTATTTATTGTTAAAAATATAAGAAACTGCATTTTTACAGAAAATAATAGAAAGTATGAATAAAATTATTGATCAAATCAGGCATTCCAATTTGTTATTTTCTGATGATGATTAAGTTAACTGGTGAGAAAATTTAGTGATATAATAAAGTAATTTTGTTCTATTAAACATTTGATCTTCATTAATAGTATGAATACAATATATATTATTCATATTATTAACAATCATAAACCAAATTTTCCATTAATAATGAACAAGAAGCTAAATATCTTTCTACTGTATTATAAGGTTACCGAAATTTCCTAGCTAGGTAAAATATGATCCAAATAAACCCAAATATAATTCAAAATTGCTATGAACTTCAAATGTGCAGAAATAAATATATTACAATTGATGTTTAACTCATAGCCCACAGTTACCCAACTGTGAGATTGTTCAGACTAAACCAAAATAAAATGCCATTATTAGAAACCAGAATGTTTTCTGTAAATGGTGTAAACTACATGAAAATAATTTCCATATGTAGATACTCTTCAAGTATATAATTAGCTATTATCTACAGCTTTTGGCATTATTACCGTAAATAACATAAACTTCAAATACACCGAAAACGTATGTTTCAGGATTATGACTTTGATACACCTCTTTGTCACTCTTGTTTTATTCAATAGCGAGTGGTATAACAACTTATCTCTTGATTGCGCATGTAATATTAGTGATAATATGCACCATTTTTGTTTCATTAATAACAAAATAGATTAGTTCATTATTAATAAAACAAAAATTCCCTACAGAACATCCAAAGTCATCTTGCAGACAAAAATATTAACACGTGCAATTAAAATTACCCACCCCCGTTGCTACGACAACAGTTAATGGAATCATCCGATACTCGTAGAGTTCGAATGATTGGCCTGAACTGATGAATCACATTGCTTTGAACTATTGGAAGGAAGCTGAACACCTTCCACTTAGGTACAAAACTTTATGGAACCGACTGTACACTAATCAAGCTATATGAGAGATACTCTTGTCAATTATTTTACAAATATAGGAACTGTTCCTTGGCAATTTTAGGACATAACTTCAGTTTCAATTATATAAAATGCTAATTGTCATTATATTAATTTTAAATAAATATAAAATGTTAAAAATTATTGAAAAATCTTTGTTATTTTTTTACAAATTACACTTTTTTATAAAAGTATCATACTAATACTTGAAGAAGAAAGTAGTTCAAATCACGATTAATTTTTACTCACATTTTTTGAAAAGATAAATATTTTTAAATTTTATTTACAGAGAGAATTCCATTTCTGCTTGCTCTTCTATCTCATAAAATAATCTTTCAATGTCCAGCATTATTTTTGTTTGCTTTCAAAGTGGCAAGGACTTAAATTAAGGAACCAAACTCAGAAAATATGATTTGCTTCATCACAGGGTTCATCTATTTTGGAAATAAATTTTCAAAATAGTCTGTCAATTCTGTTAATACTTTATTAATATCTACTTCACACAACTTTCTTTTACATTTTACTGATTTTGAATTTTTATTTGGAGAAATATGTCTTCTGTTTTCTATATGTCTCATGAAAAAATAAGGAAATTTTTAAAAATTAAATAAAATATATAAATTATTTTCTCTTAACTATAATAATAAAATCTTTGAAAGAAAATATTTACAAAAACTAACTAATTAGCATTTATTGTATCTGTTGTGCCCACAATGCATTGTGACCAGTTCCAAATGATGAAACACCAAAGCTCAACATTATTTCGCTTTGTGGCTATCATGAGGTAACCACAATGCATTGCGAGCAACTCTTCCAAAACCAATATACATTCTGAGTATTTTGAAATTGGCCACAATGCATTGTAGCTGTTTTTTTGGTCATTGTACAGTTTCGGTTTGTCATGTTTCTTTAATTAGAGATAACCAAAACCCGTTGTGGCTGTTTTTTTTTTTTTTTGTCATTGTGCAATTTCAGTTTTTGGGTGTAATATATCCACTATGAATTGAACTGAAAGATGATGATTCATGTTTAAAATTTTCATTTAATATATATTCATTAATCTTTGCTAATATCAGTAGTTCTAAAATAAAGTTAAATACTTATTAAGGATATAAGAAAATATATTATTAAATAATAATGAAATGATTTCAAAAAATTAAAATAATTCTTTACAATTTATTAATTTTAAAAACAAATAATATTTTTTATTTTTTTCCATATTAAAATAAGGGAAAAAATAAAAATTTATTTAATTTTTATATCACTTATTATAAATTTTACATACATAAGTTGTTAAATAAAGCTGGAATCAGCTGTAATCCTTGGTAAACTATTATTTCTAGTATAGTATAAAGTGACCAGACTTTCCGGATTATGTGGGACTGTCCCAGATTTGAGTTGTTTGTCCCGCAATGAAAACTCTCCTGGAAAGTGTCCCGGATTGCACATGTAACCTTTTTAATATTTTTGCAATGGCACAAAGTTCCTATTTCCTCTTCTTCATACTAGATGACGCTATTGTTATTAACTGGCAATAAATACTTCTACTTGTAAGTGAAAAGTTATTAAAGATGATAAAAAATACTGTGATGAAGATTATTACAAAAATAGCCAATTTAAAATTCAAATTAAAAGAAAGAATGGATATGGAGAATCTACACTCACTGTATGTCATTAATATAAGGTGGATAGAAATATTTAATCAATTTAATAAGAACAACATACTATTCAGGAATATTAAGAAAATAATTGAGTTTCCATTATGCTGGCTAGGCACTAATAGTGCTATGGAAAGTTTTTTCATGATGAATAAGTTTTAGACGTCTGAAAAAAAAACACAGCTGAGTGCAGAAAAGTTTTTTTCTTCTTTAGAATGGATGATGCTAAAGTTGGTACTTTAGTTGGTGAAGATAAATATGGAAACAAATATTTTGAAAACAAAATGTATTTTTATGGTAAATATATTAGTAATCAAATGAAAATTTATATACTTTATTAGGAACATTTAAATTCCACATATTGAGAACTGAATAAACTTTCTTGTTGTGTTTTCAATAGACATTAATTACTCATCAGATATTATGTTTTATAGGCAGCATACAAAATTATAAAACAGTTTACAGTTACAATATTTGAATAAGTAATATAAATTTTTTTTTTTTTACAATACCATTAATAATATCTATAAATTAATAGTCAAACGAGGCTGCTGACAGGATGTCCCTTTTTCGTTCGAACCACTATACTGATTTCTATAAATATGGTATCCTTAGAAAGGTCTAATTTTTGGATATCAGCGACAACAGATCTTTTTTTATTTGACCATTTTTTTAGGGCCCTAGGGGCCCAATTTTTATTTTATGACAATAAATATCATTAGATGGTGCTAAGTGTCAAAGTAAGGGGCAACAGATAACTTACCTGCATTACTATTATTGGATTTTTACAGAATTACTTAGCTAAAAGAATTATTACTGATTATGATAGAGGATACTGTTCAGTATCAATTTGTCTTCAATCAGTATCTTTATATCATATCTTTTTATTGGATGTTTTATTTTAAAGGAAATTTTATGTTGAATTTGCAGTTAATCCTGTTCTATATCCATAATTATGATTCTGACATATATCTCAT